>PISX010011716.1:18044-63965 GCA_004024625.1 Mellivora capensis
AATCTTAAAAAAAAAAAAAAAAAGACAACACCACTGTGGTTACAGTACATGCCCCCAACTGGATACCCAGACCTTTTTTTTTTTTAGACCAGAGCTAAAAAAAAAAACATTTTACCCATTCATCACAATGATTATTTCCTATATTTTACATATTTCAGTCCTTTCATTCCAAAGAATCTTGCAGTAGTTCCCTATCTGCACCTAGAATACTGAATGTTACACCATCAACTACGGCCATATTCTCTCTCTGTGACTCTCTCCCTTCCCCCAGGCCAGAAAGAGGCAGGAGTAGTCTTGAGATGAGTCGAAGAATGTGCTTTCCAGAGAAATGAGTAAACTCTTCAACTCAACACATCCTTAATTTTACTACCAAATTAGGGAGACTGTCACAAATGACATCTAAAGATGACCCCCTCGGGATTTTTCCCCCACTACAAACTCTTTTGTTAAAAAAGAAAAGAAAAGGATGTTTGCAGGAGAGCAATGGCTCCTAAAAAATTCCTCCTGTCTTCAAAAATGATACCAGTTTGCCCTCTCATTTTATCTCCCCGGGCAACTTTGCAAGAGTCAAGGCTGGGTGGTGCTCACCCTAGGAGTATGCGTTAGCAAAGCCAATTTCAGCATCTGTATAAAAATTTCCATCAGCTTCTTGCTGCTATCAAATATCACACTACCTGTGAAAGCTCTTTGAGGGATTGCATTTTAACTTCCTGCCCTGTTTTCAATGAAACTGAGAATTGTATTTGCCATCTGCCTTGCCTATTGGGTTCCTTTTGATCCCGCCTGTTGACCCTGCTATGTACCTTTAAGTGCCAATGGCAATTTTACATCCTGTTAATATTCTTCCTAGGTAAGAATCTCATTTTCTGTTTCAGAAGACTTTCATTGGTAAAACTGCCAGACTTCCATTTATCGGAAGTACTATGTCCCTTCCCCCTAGTCCGAAGAAGAAATTAGACAGCCATAAATGTTAGACCAAGTGAGGTAGGTCAACGTGGCCATCTTAAACAAAAGCTCAGGGAACAAATCTTTCGGATGGAGGGAAATGAAGAGGACACATGATTCCATCTTAGCCTTGTCAGGATCAGACACAAAGGAGCCTTAGGATTTAGAATCAGGCCTTAATTTTCAAAGTTTCTGGGTCCTTTTAGTCTGACAGGTACATACAGAACTAGGTGGGCGGAGACTTTCCTTCTCTCCTGGAGTTTTGGAGATGGAATGGTGTAAATCTGAGCTGTTGCTGTGTTTCTTACTGCACATACTCAGGATTTTTTCGAATGTCCTGCATCTGAACCCCCTTTCCATGTTTGGGAACTCATCTACATAATACATCTTGATGGGGGGCAGGAAGTGCCTCAAAATTAACAAGTTCAGATGCCAGCTTTATCAGGATGGCTTGCAGTCAGGGATTAGGTCTTGTCAACTGGAGAGACCTGACTTGAATTTCAGACTGGGAGCTAGTGACACAAAGAGGGGACCAAGGTAGACTAGCCTCCACTTGGTGGGAAGGTGGCAGAGTTTGCTAATACTAGGGTGACTTCCACTTGCAGTAGTAGGAGGAGGGGCCAGGGCAAGGTGGCCTCAAATCAGGCTCTGCGGCCCTCCTAGGAGTTCTGGGAACTACCTCACATTCTTTTTTATGAATCCTGTCTCTTCAATCTTGTTTTTGCAGTAGATTCTACAGTTTGTAACTAAGAACCCAGGAGGACGCACCTTCTTCGACACACATCATGGAAAATGTCATTTGCAATCGGAGTGAATGATGCCAATATATAGAAAAAAGTGGAGTCAAGACATGGGAAAGTGATCTGACAGGACAATCGGGGTCCTTAAGAGGCCCCGAAGTTGCCGCTCTTGGAGCTGACAAAGTCCCACTTTTGTCTGGGGTAGCCTGAGGTGGGTTTCTGTGACCTGAAATTGAAAGAGTTCTGCAAACACAGATGATAGCAAATTAATATTATATACGGGAGGCTCAAACATAGTCATCTCCTGTGACCCAGGAATCATTTTTCTATTCTTTGGAAATAATTTAAAATGTTGAAAAGCAACACCAAAGTCGCTGGAGTGGGGCCAATGGCTGCCTACAAAAGTGCTTTTGGATAACAATATCCATGATGCTGGAAGCACTTGTGGCTAATTCCATGCTTTCCGTTTTCAGACCTTTTGCTCTTCACTTGAAACACGGTTTCATTTCCACTTAGTTTTAGTCTATGTCTCTCCATTTAGCTCCTCCCTGTGCTGTCCTCTGAGTCTTTGGAAACTGCCTTTTGAGGCTCAAAATTGGCATAAACTGTGAGACTGTGTAAATGGTTATTTGCCTCTCAGACCAAATTGCAGTTGGGCGCCGGAGGTCTGAAAGTGCCCTGAAGAGGCCACGTTGCAAAACACTACACGTGATCTGAATGTGTTCATGCTTCTAAAAATATTCTTTACACCGAAATCTGCTTTGGAGGCCTCTGACCGAAGCCCAGCAAACGAATTACAATGGTCTGCGGAAGATGCAAGGCTCTTTGGCGACACACCAAGCGCTCGGACTGAGGTTCGGGAGACCTGCGGTTTGGTCCGCGTTGTCTATTCACTGCGGCCTCGGAAAGCCTGTTCTCGCTAAGCCTTAGACTCCACGTGTGTGGAAGACATTGGGTGAGATGTTTTTTATAGCCCTTCGTGGCTCTCAGCACCTATGCTTTATGATTCCTTATAAGGTAGCAGTTTTCAAAAAAGCCTGAGATGAACTCGGTTTAGGAGTGCCTTTACGCAGTACCCAGAGTCACGGGAGGAATTTGCCTGGATGAGTTCCCCTTTGAAGGAACCTGTCCCGGAGTCCTCAGAATCGAGTCTCCTGACCAGCTCCCAAGGTTGGGAGCCTGATTTGGCCCCCGTTCTTCTCCCAGCCGGAGGCACCTGGGCAGGTGGGCTGAAGTGAAGCTGGGACACCTTACTGATCCAGCTTCACAGCCTACCGTTTAATCTCAAGACCAAGCACTGGAAGTAGGTGTTATGCGACTTTACTAGGAAGGAAACTGAGGCCCAGAAAGTCATAATGATAGTCAACAAGTGAGAGGGCTGGGATTCAAACCCATGGCTTTTGGTTTTAATGCCTGTGATTTTTCTTTTTAAACATTTTTATTTATTTATTGGAGAGAGAGAGAGAGATATCAAGAGAGAGCAGGAGTGGGGGATGGGGAGAGGGAGAAACAGACTCCCCGATGAGCAGGAAGCTCAACATAGGACTTGATCCCAGGACCCTGGGATCATGACCTGAGCTGAAGGCAGAGGCCCAACCCACTGAGCCACCTATTTTCTCTCTGCCTCACGGACATCCTGCAAGCAAATACTGCTGAAGCAAACCGTGACGTACACATTCAGAGAGAGTGACACGTGCCCAAACCCCACCTCTCGGTTTTAATGCTACAACAGAGCTCCTTCAGAGCACTTTGGCCAAATCCATCTTTGTCTCTTATTCTTGGTGTGACCTTCAGCAAGTTAATCTTCCCGAACCTCAGTCTTCCCACCTGTAAAATGAGGAGGAAGGTAATACCTCACACAGAGGTTGCAAGAGTTAAATGGAAGTGCTTAGCACAGTGAAGGTGAAGGACACAGAAGGAAGCCAAACCGCAGCAGGTTCTCCTGTTTCTGCTTCCAGATTTGCTCACATATCCATCCACCTGTCTCTATCACTATCATCGTAGTCCAGGCACCCCAGGCAGAAGACTAGAATTGATCTTTTACGTCCATCCTTGTCCCCCAGATATTAATTTCCCACACAGGAGCCAAAGTATATATTAAACTGAGTATCAGGTCAGCTCTCATCTTGGATCTTTCTCATTAGAAGTAGGATCCAATCTCCCTTCATCACCATGGCACCTTGGTCCCTCTAGACCTTCCCCTGCAGCCGTTTTTCATACTGCTCACCTTACTGCTCCCCACCCCCAACTCTCCCCGACTCCCCACAGCCATCTGGGTCTCTAGTCAGTTCCCCAGATTCTAAGCGCCCTCTGCCCTCTGGGCACAGGGCTCAGGATGTTCTCCAGAGCTGCAATCCACTTCTCTGCTCTTCACTCAACTGGCTTCCTCTCATCCTTCAGGTCTCGGCAAAAATGCCTCCTCTTAGCAAGGTGTTCTCGGACTACTCTGGTCAGAAACCTTCCCTTTTACCCTCTATTTCAAACCTTTATGTAGAGTTAGTTTATACAGCAAATTTATCATAATTTGTGATTTTGGTAATTCAGTGTGTACGCGTGATGCAGATGGTACTCAACCCACCTTTTTTCAGATACTTTTACCATTTCAGTGAAATCCAGCCTGACTTCCAATAGGGGGCACCTATAATTTTGTAGGAAGCCTCCTTTGAGCTTCTAGAATCTACTTCACTCCTTGGGGCATCTCTTAACTAGTGATTGACAGGCATATGAGTATAAATACCCAAGATCTTTCACCTCTTGGCCAGGATAATTCTGAGCTGCTTCCCAGAGCTTTTTTCCTAAAGGATGAAGTTCCAGTCACCCCCTGTGGTAACCAGCTTCATAACACACCTTTAGTAGCCACCATCCCTCCTTTGTAATATCTCCACTCTCCTGCCAATGTCATTACACCTCCCAAATAATCTATAAGGACTCAATCTTCGTGACAGGGTCTGATTCTGGGGGTACCAACTAAGACCATGGAGTTCTTGGTTCTTTTCATCTATCCCGGGAGAGTGTACATTATATGTCTATCTTGTTTATGGTCATACTGTAGTGCCTTGTTTAGTATCTGGCACCTAGCAAACACTCAATATATGTTTAGGTCATGAGTGCATACTAGGGGTATTATTACTGCAGTGCAGAACATCTTCCCTTTTTTGAGTTTATGCCAGCAGCCTACCATACACCCACAGAAATGTTAAATGTGCCCTCCAAAAGTTAGAGCCAAAGAAAAGGTACGTTCTCTGGCGTTTGCAAGAATAATGTTCCTGTTAAAGTGTTGCTTTAGCAATGCTTGTTATACCTAGAGGTTCTTTACCGGGAAGAGATCCCAAGACAGATTCTCTAGGAGTCTGGCAATTCTTCCTGAAGCCACCTGAAACCCAGTGTATAAATACTTCAGAGATCTTTCAGAGGACAAAACTCTGTTATGCTTATTTGTGCATGGTTTAAACCGAAAGCAAGTGGACCCTGGACCGGGTGCTCTCAGTGAAATAAGATGAATACCGATGCAGAGAGACTGGCAACTATAATAGGGAAGAATAACAAAAATCATTCACATGTGTTCAGCAGGCATTCACGGACCGGTCCTTGAGCATGTCATGTGTAGTATCTCATTTAATCCTCAGAGCCAACGTATGTGGCAGATAATGTTACTCCATTCTCAGAGGGAGAGATCAGGGCTCAGGGAGATTAAATGACTTGCGTAAGGTCTCACAGCTAACAAGAGGTAGAACTGGGATTTCTAATCAACTATGATGACTTCACGCTCCTGCTCTTTTTCTTCAATCTCACCCCCTGGGTTAAGAATATTGAAAAACCATCTCACTAGATGAACTAAGTGAAGTATTTCAGCCTGGAGAAGATAAGAAATAAGAATAAAATGCACCTCTTCTAGCTGCCTTCACCAACCTGTAGTCACTCATGGAAAGAAAGGACAGGTATGTTTTATTGGCTCGGTTTCAGGAAGACTTTTCTAATACTGTTGTGCAGAGGTGGAGGGAACAGAGTGCGTTCAGGCACCGAAGAGATTTAAATGCACCATGCTGGAGATTTAAATGCACCAGTTCTGTGGCAAGTCTGAGAGGACTGAAGTGCAGGAGAGGTGGATGGCTGGCTTGGAGGACATTTAAGATCTCTTTTAGACATGTGATTCTAGAATACAAAAGAATTAGAAGCCTCACTCAATCCCTGCACATATGGCTGGTATTATATAGTTCTAGAGTGACAAGATTTACAAAGGTAACATGACCTGAGAGAAATTTACAAATGCCACATTAATACATTAAAGAAGGTATATGCTGTTTATACTCTTTGCATAAGAGAGGCAGAGCTAGTGTTGCTGCAAGGTTAACCAGTATAATGTCAAGAGTGGTCAAGAATGTGGGCTTGGAGTCAGTCTACATGAGTAACTTTGGGCAAGCTACTCAGTATTCCTGAACCTCTGTTTCCTTGTCTGTAAAATAGTGTTGCTCTGTGGATTTGAAATTCTGCAGGTGAAGTATTTAGCATAGTCCCTTGAAGACTCTAAGGGCCCAAAACTGTTGGTACCTATTTTTCCAGAAACCTTTATTTCTGAAAAACGTAAATCCAAATTCTTGTACAACATATTTATACTCTGTAAAATACAAAAAGGACAAGTTTTATATTTGAGATGCTAAAATCTGGAGGTTCAGACAATCTGGGACTTTTCCTGTAACTGCAGTAGCTGTAAACATCTATTAAGGACTCAGAAACATTTCATGTCACATGGCTGGTTTTTCGGCTACGGTAGGATTAGAAGCTGACTTTCCTGAATTTTAGGCTCTTTTTGTCCCCACCTATAATGGACCACCTTGCCTGTCCAGATGACAGGTTTCCAAGAGGAATGGAACCTAAATATTTTGTTCTGACTCTGTTTACATTTCTAGGCAAAGGAGAGCAGTTCTGGATCAGAGCTTGTTACAACTCCTGATAACATTATCTCCCCAAATTCTGCCCGTTGTGGACTTGGCCCCTTGATTAGTTTGCTTCCCTTTCCTCTTTGTCCCTCCATGGTTTCTGTTACCCCACTGTAGATCACAGATGCAAACTTTTCTGCCTTTCTCTTCTCTAACCTCCTCTTTTCTCTGACTCCATTCCCCCCATCTCATTTCCCTATTCATCTAAACTCATTGCTACTACTTAAAACCTTAAGTTTCTGACCAAGTGGCACCCAGTCAAGACACAGCATGTCATTAACATGGAACTGGGTTGGCCACAGATGACATTATACTCTGGAAGCTTATCAGCAACATTAGAATGGTACTCTTGGTGCCAACAGTTCCCACCCAGCAATGGTAGTTAGTGCAGTGCTCTGTGGAACTCCAAGGGAACCACCATGCTTGTCTTGGTCCCCTGGACTGATTTGATTAAGAGCCCAGTCCTTGGAAGCAGGTAGACCCGGTTCACATCCTGGTTCTGACACTTCCTAGCCACTTTTCTTTTTTTTTTTTTTAAAGATTTTATTTATTTATTTGACAGATAGAGATCACAAGAGGCAGGCAGAGAGAGAGGAGGAAGCAGGCTCCCTGCTGAGCAGAGAGCTGGATACAGGGGCTCGATCCCAGGACCCTGAGATCATGACCTGAGCTGAAGGCAGAGGCTTAACCCACTGAGCCACCCAGGCGCCCCCTAGCCACTTTTCTAAAGTGAGAAAATATCACAGACCTCCACGGGTTATTTGGAGGATTTAAGGAAAACCATGGTTACCTCGCACAGCGTCTGGCACCCAGTGTGAACTACGTGATGGCCGTTGGCTAAGGTGCTGACTGATAACCACGTCCCTATCCTGTCTGGTTTCTCTCCTTCCTGGTCCCTCCCTCCTTGCCCAAGCAATCAGGACAAACATTGCACAGGATGAGGTCTACTTGCTTTGCTGGGCCTTGGCATAACCACTAGAATGGGGAAGATAGGAAACCCAGAACATGTCTCAACCACAAAATTTTACAACAATGAAAATAAAATCCTAGTGTTTCCAAATCTTCAGAAAAGAAGATGGGAGGGACGCCTGGGTGGCTCAGTTGGTTAAGAGGCTGCCTTCGGCTCAGGTCAGGATCCCAGCGTCCTGGGATCGAGTCCCACATCGGGCTCCTTGCTCTGCGGGGAGCCTGCTTCTCCCTCTGCCTCTGCCTGCCACTCTGTCTGCCTGTGCTCGCTCGCTCTCTCTCCCTCTCTCTGACAAATAAATAAATTTAAAAAAAAAAAGAAGAAGAAGAAGAAGATGGGAAATGTCCTTTCTGTTCAAAGGCAGGCTTCTGTGTCCCGGGTCTTTCTATAATCTCTCAGGAGGAAGAGAACACGGCCATCTCCCTCCATTCTTCACTCACCCTATTCCCCCTGCCTTCAAGCATGGAACCAGTCCACATGGATTTCCCTGATGTACGGGAATTTACCACTCCAAGGAGAAATTTGAAATTCAGAAGATGGTCCTTCCTGCTTCTCCAGAGAGACAGGAAGGGAGTTTTCTCTTCTGCCCCTCCTTTTCTCACCATTCCTGTTTATTAAGCAGAAGTCCCAAATGAGATTTAGGGCAGTCTTGCCTTTCTCAGATCCATGCAGCTTGTTAGTACCACCAACACCCCTCCTGAACACAGCTCTGCAGAGTTCTATTCTTGCCCCATGCCCACTGATTCTGCTGCATTGCCTTGGCAACCAATTAAAATACTTCTATGGGTGCATCGATATAATCCTTCATTCTGCAGATCCAGGGCACCCTGCTCAGAGGGTTGTGGCATGTCAGGCAGTTGGTGTTCTCTCTGGCTCCATTCTGGTCTGACTTCTTTTTTCACCTCCCAATTACCTCTGAATCCCCTGTAAGCACCTACGTGCCATTCCTAACACACCTGGCTTGACATCAAGAAACACCCTTGTCAACAAGACAGAGGCTGGAAGGGATCCTGGGAACAAAATGGCTGGTATATCCCCTTTCCCTCTAGCCTCAGGGGAAGACATCAGGAGCTCCTGAGCCATGAAGCTGCTGAGTCTAACTGCAGTTTCTTAGAACAAGACAAGCAGCATGCGTTCAGTCATTAAATATTTACTGAAAGCTGTTTGCATTTCAGCCAGTCTGCTAGGGACAGAGGAGACAAGACACCTCCTTAACCTTATGGAGCTTATAGTTCAGTACGAGAGAGAAGTGAGTGGAAAATGCTATACCGCCTGATGCGTGCTGTGGAAGCCAGAGGAACTGGGGCCTCTGGGAACTTGAGGAGGAACCTATGGCCAGATTAGGATTTGGAAAGAGGGCTGACTTCCCAGAGGAGTGAAGGTTACACTGAGACCTAAGCATGGGCTGCAGTGGCCATGGGGGCCAGTTTCCTGACTGGTGGAGAGTTTCATTCTTGCCTGACTGAACCCCTGGTTCTAGGCTGGGGTGATCTGTTTGAGGCACCCCAGGAATATATACCTTGATTCTTCTGCTCTCCAGGCTAAAGTTTTCCCATGAGCCTCTCAAGGGAGAGTAAAAGTGAATAGTCCAAGTTCTCTCATCTCTTCTCTTGGCTTTCCATGCTGCACATGTGCACGGTGGCTGAAAGGCACAGGGTCCAAAAACAGCAGCATCGGGACTATGGTGTCAGGAATCACCACCCAAAGTATGTGCCTCTCAGTTATTCTGAGGATTGCAATCCTCAGTATCACAGGTTTCTGTGAATGCCTGGATGATGAGGATCAGACCATCTGCAATCTCCCTAACTGCCCCAAACACAGATAGAGGATGCTATAAATTTTTATCTGTAACAGTTTTCTCATATGTTATCTCATATGAACATAAACTGAGCACAAATCTCTTCAATGAAGGTAGAGACAATAGGAGCAACCATCTCAGGGGCCTGTAGAAGGCATTAAGTGAGACTCCGCTAAGTAAAAGTGCTTCACCCAGTGTCTGGCCCACAGTGAGTCCTTTAAGATTTATTAACTGCATCATAATTTTTAGTTCACATGGCTCTCTCGAAAGACTGTAAGCTCTTTGAGAGCAAGGATCATATCTTACTTATTTTTGTTTGTCATTGGAGCCCAGAAAAGGGTCTTATTCATAAAATGCATTCTATGCATATCTGTTGAATGAATGGGAAATAACAGCAACCATGCCTCACATTAACTGTCACTGGGCTTACTGTGTTTCATGCCCCATGCTAAGAACATTATTACCTCGATTTATCCTCCAAAGGAGGCCCTGATCGCTGTTACTCTATGTCTACAACGTGGTAAAACAGCAGTCCAAATGCAGTAAGTGTGCTGATACTGTAGAAGGGAGTGCAAATGGACAGTTAACCTTTACTAGGAGCTTACATTGTCAAGACCTTGGCTAAGCACTTTACAGTTATCAATTTGTTAAATCTTCCCAATAACCCGAGGAGGTGAGCTTTCTGTTTCCATTTTACAGCGATGATGCTCAGAGTAGCTTAGTAACTTACCCAGAAGCACAGCCGGTACATGAGTTGAGAGCCATTGTTTTGAATCACAACGTACTTATTTACTTAGTTTATTGGAAGACTAAGCTCAGAAGCAGCAGAAAATTAGAATACAGAAAATTAGAATATTTTAAAAACAACACTAAAATGCCTTTCCTCTTATTCAGAAATAAGTTTGAAAACACATATACGCGCACACGCACACACATACACACACACACACTTATGTACTTAGGGCAATGGAAAGTTATTGCCTAATGGGTACAGTTTCAGTATGAAAAAGTTCTGGAGATGAACAGTGGTGATGGTTGCACAACGCCGTAAGTGAATTAATGCCCCTGAACTGCACACCTAAAATGACTGAAGTGGTAAATCTGTATATTTTATATGTGTGATGCCAGTTTGACAGCACCAAAGGTACAGGGCCATGTTCCTACTTGAAATGCTGTCTTTCCTTCCTATTGGAGGCCAGGTCAATTCAGCTAACAACTCTAGCAGCAAATTCTTTGACAGCCTCTTCCTTTCTGTCATTGGTATCCCTGTGACTAAGTGTCAATTAACTCAAGATAATGTTTCTCCCAAGATCAAAGGAGCACACAAAATTTTTGATATCTGATGCAAAGTTTAGCCATATGTGGAGTGGCATTTCCTATGTTCCGAGGGTTAGCAATTCATGAGCTAAGTGGTTTTGAACTTGGCCCACTGTGTCTTTCAGAGATTGCTGTCACCCAAAAAGGTATTTAATAAGGTGATTCACATCTAGAAGATTTCAGTCACTGCATGACTTTACACCAAAAATAACGTGCTGCTCATTCCTCCCATAGCTCTCTAATGGCTTGATTCATGAAGAGTTCATTCTTGCATCATCAAGAGTTATTCCATGATTCCATGACGTCAACCACAGAAATGAAGGTATTCATTCATTTATTTATTTATTCATTCATTTATAAAATATTTGGGGGTTTCTAATATGGGCCAGGCTGTGGGCTGGGTGCTCTGTGCACAGTACTGAGAGACCAGAAAAGTTACTTGTTCCCTTGGGTTTGGATAAAAGACTGGAGAAATGACAGAGATGAGAGGCGAACTCAGCTAATAATTGAGTCCTTGAGTCTGAGGCCAGGAGCATCTGTGGTATGAGGTTGCGACGGTGTGGGCTTTCAAGACGGAGCCTGGTACGGAGCAGGTGCTTAGAAGCATTCTTCTGAACGCCCTGGCTTCTGAGCTGGGGTTTGGAGCTGTATGCCCTGGGGCTGATACACAGTAAGCTGCTCATGACAAATGGACTTTTCTTTCCCTGCCTGTGTTCTACCACTTACTTTGTACGCACTGGCTGCCATTCCTATCTGCTAGGGTTATTGGATATCCCAGCCATTTCAATGGGGGAAAATGGCTGTGTCTGCCAGGGGGTGGACATGGCTCCTCACTTGCCCGGTAAGCTCCACTACTTGGAGCAGTGTTTGGCTGCACTGAATCCATTAGGCAGATACAGCCCACGGGCCACGAGATGACACGGAACCAGTGTGGCTCTGGAGAGACTTTACCATACAGAGTAGCCGACAAGTGTCTTCCCAGTGGTGGTCTGAGGCTAGGTATCCAGTCCCCTGGTCTCTACTGCATCTGTTTCCTTCTCCCTCTCCTCCAACTCTGATTCTACTCCAGCTATTCCTGTCCTGTCTTACCTAGCACCCACCTAGTGCCCAGAACAGATGCTGCCTTTTCAGCCCCTGACCATGTCCTTCCTGACCATTAAAACACCCGTTTTTTTTCCTAGGAAATTTCTTTTGGTTGGCCAAGCTTCATTTCTCTCAAACTGAATCACCTCACTGACATTTTAGTAAATGTCATGTATTAATCATCATTTTAATAAATCATCATTTCTTGAGTCTAAGACTTCCCTGTCTTAATTGACCTTACTGAATTATAATTTGTAGAGGAAAAAAATGCAACTATTCTTAAGTGTACAGTTTGATAAATTTAGACAAACCTATGCACCATCACGTAAAACATTTGCATTATCCCTCACCAAATAACTATGTGGCTTGCCATTTCTAGAATTTTATATAAATGGAATCAGACAATAAGTAAGCTACCCCTTTCTTTATATCTTAACATTTCTAAAATTGGATGTATCTTACAGCGAATATCAAACATGGTACTATTTCCTTCTTCCCTTAAGTGCTATAAAGAAAATCGTAACACATCTTCTAATGGTTTGACAGCGCCAAAGGTACAGGGCCATGTTCCTACTTGACATGCTGCCTTCCCTTCCTACTGGAGCCAGGTCTAATGGGTAATATCTCTGACTCAGGGATGTGTGTGTGTGTGTGTGTGTGTGTGTGTGTGTATCACACACGTTTATATATATATATGTATATTGACTAGTTGGTTTTGCCACCAGAAAGTAAGCACTGGAAAGGTGAAAATCCTAACTTTGCTGTCTTCCCCTAATGCTTACACAGCTGGTCACTGATAGGAGCTAAAGAAACACTACAGAAGGTGGTGATAGTGAGTTTCAATTCCAAAAATATCTTCTAAGCAAGAACTTGCCTGAAACTCTTCTTGGAATGAGTCCGTAGTTTCTAATTACAACACAGGTTCTCTTTGTGGGCTCAGCTGCCTTTGCATTAGTAGGAGACATTTTCCCAAATTTGTCGCATGTACAATTAATACTATTCAAGGTATTAATAAAAGGGAGGAGAGGGGCATGCCACTGTCAAAGAAATTTGGGAAACATTCCTTATTATAATTTATCACTTAGAGATTCATACTTCATCAGCATGCTAAAAGTTCTGACAAGTGCTGCTGCAAAGAAAAAAAATGTTTAGTTCTTTTTGTGTGTGTGTGAAGGTTTTATTTATTTATTTGAGGGAGAAAGTGAGAAAGAGAGAAAATGAGTTGGGTGTGGGGAGCAGGAGAAGGAAAAGCAGACTCTTTCCTCGCTTGAGCAGGAAGCCCAATGCAGAACTCAATCCCAGAACGCTGGGATCGTGACCTGAGCCAAAGGCCGACACTTAACTGACTGAGCCACCCAGGTGCCCCTGTTTAGCTCTGTTTTAAGCTTGAGTTTGACCCTGAGCCTGAAAGAACATGGGATAGTTTTAGTCTCCTTGCCAATTTTGCAGAAAGCACTGTCTGTGTCACAGGACACAGCAGCTGAGACCCCGAAAAGAAGCTGGATACCTTCTGGTTTCTACTTAGCCTCAATTCCCTTGTGTGTTTTCTGACCTGATTTCCCCCCCTCAGGTGCTTGCAACACCAGCTAAAGAAGTTTCTAGGACACAGCCACCTGGTCTGTGCGCTGGAGGTGGCAGGTGTGTTCTTGCTGAGCTGGGACAAGTGAGACAGAAATGTGTGTGGCTGGCATGATGTGTAACAAAGAAGAGAGAAAGTCTGGCCCTGCAAGACCTGGGGCAGAGACATTTGTGCTGGGGATAGAGAGGCAGAAGAAAGGAAACTAGAGAAGTTACGGAAGAATCAGAGATGCTGGGAATGGAAGGTTCTTCACCTACATGAGGTGTTCATTTGAGCTTGTTATTTGGGGAAGAGAAGGCTGCTAGCAAGTTTTCTCCTGGAATCAGTTCCTAGCTCCTTCAGGGTCTTGGAAGTGGGCTGCCAAGCCAGTGCAAGTTGGGAAGAATCACACATCCAAATCACAGCCATGGGTCATGTGGAGAAAAATCAAACGGGCCAGAAATCAGGATACCAGGGACCATCTTTGGATGATACTCTATTAACAAGCGGGTGAAAGAGGATGCGCAATTTAGAGTGAAAAGTCCTGAGTCACTTCAATAACAATACCAGGTAACATTTGCCGAGTATGAGCCGGTCCCCCCGTGCTAAGAGCTAATTGACATGAATCACCTCATTTATTTCTCCCAGCAACCCTCTGAAGTAGGCGCTACTATTATCTTCAATTCACAGATGGGGAATTGAGGCCCTGAGGTTCAAGGGACTCGCCCAAAGTACACAACTGTTGAGCAGCAGCAGGAGGATTTGAATTCTTACATTTTTCAAATCTAAGCTTGGAAGCTTCTCTGCTTTCCTGCCTGTCTTAATTCAGAAATATTTCTAAAAATTCACACAGTAAGGAGGAAGAGAGATCAGCTATTCAGGAGGCTGTAATCTTCTCGAAGACATGCAAAGTTCCTTCCGCCTAACTGCTGTGAGGGAAGCAGTATGAACTGGTAGGGTTTTCGAGGTGGGGGGGAGGGGTGTCCAACAAGGGTCTGTTGATCTCACCTGTTGGTTTGAAATAACTGCATGCTGTAGGAACCGACAGCCATGTCTCGGGTTTTCTTTTTACCCAGTAGGCTTGGGAGGGTTTTGGACAGGTAGGCACAATAGACTGTTTTTTTCTCTCTTTGGCTGGCACCAGGAAGTGGCACTGTTGGTTCCCTCTGGCATGCTGGCTGGCACGAGAAGCACCAGGCCTCTTTGAGCCAACAGAAAATCCTGATGAGCTCGTCTATTAGACGAGCCTGGGTGAGCAGAACAGACTTTGGGCTTCTCGAACTCCCAGACAGGGAGTTAAGGGAACTCTTAGAGAATGTCAGGTTAACATCGTGGTCCCTGGAAGAGGTGTTTCACAAAATGGTACCCTGCGACAACAGGTTATTTATGCCCTCTTCGGGGAGTACTTTATACTTAGTATTATCCTGGGCTGGACTCGTCCCAGACTTAAGTTTAGTAATAATACCCATTTCACTGTCCTGACAAGTGCTATCACTCCTTCTGTGTCTTGGGGAACTCCTCATGCACGGCAGGGCACAATAAACAGTCAATAATAATGTTTACTATGATAATGACCTTCCAAATGCCTTTCATCTAAGGATCTCAACGTGCTATGTAAACACTAATTAGTTAAGCCTCACAATGGCTCTCTGTTTTTACAACATATTTTCCGATTTTATAGAATTTTAAATTAAGACCCAGCAAACTTAAGTGGCTTGTCCAAAGTCATACAGCAGGTTTAAATTAACGATAATGATGATACTCTGCGTTTACAGGGCATGTGTTTTCGAAGGCACTGAGAGGGTTGCAAAGATAACTTTCCCACTGTCCTGGAGGAAGGTGGGGGGCAAGTATTATTCGGGGCTGACCAAACTAGGTAAACTGAGGAGGCAGGGAGGGCGAGGATCTGACTGAGGCCACCAGTGCCTCCTCTGCCTCTCAGGACAGCGCGGCATCCCAGACAAGGCTCAGTTCTCTTCACTCAGGGAGGCAGGCCTGCTTGTGCCCTCACAGGAAAGACAGCTACATTCTTGGAGGCAGAGACAGGCTGCAGAATGACAACCATATTTACGTCCAGGAACAGGTCTGTTCACAGCCCCATTGAGAAAGGCGAAAGGGATGAGAGGAGCCACTTCAGGTAAGGATGGCTCAGAAAACGAGGGCAACGGCGGTGGCTGGGAGAGGCTGCCAGCTCTGCTCTCTTGCGGAGTATCTTGACTAAGGCAGGGCCCGCCTGAAAGCAGCAGCTGCCCACAGCCTGCTTCTGGGCTGCTGCCTCCCGACAAGGACTTGTTCCAGTGCGGCTCAGATGATGGGCACGACCCTGTCACTGGCACCTTTGTCTGATGTTACAACTCCTTGTGAAAGAGTTCCAGGGACATGCAGTATCTTACCGGCTGTCTCTTACATATCACCACCTCTCAGTCCCACAGCTCCCTATGCCAGGAGGGGCCTGGAATCTTCTACGGTTCAAAAACTTGGCAGCCCTGGATACATTTGTGGCTCCCTTTTCTTAACACAGCCACATCAAAAAAGATAAAAACCTGAACAAAAACATTCCAAGAGGTTAGGGATTTGCCTCCTCCCAGTCTGGCAACACTTTCTTCCACCAGGAGCCAAGTCAGACCTTGCTGGGTGGGGGAGGGGGTGGTTGCTGTGTCTTAGACATTCAAAGGAGGATTTCATGACCTCTGATGGAGCCCTATTCTCTACAAACAAGGCGCTTGAGAGAAGTTTGCTGCCTACCCTCACCCTGCCTTTTGCAGGCCTGCGATTCTGATTGATGAGTAGTCCTTGGGCTAACAGGAAGCCTGAAAGAAAGAAGGACGCCAAGCCCTTTTCTGGAATGTGGTCACACAGAGGAGCACAATGGCAATAAAAAGTCTGCAGTGAAGAAATCACACCAATGCCTGCTTCTTCCCGCTCTCGCTTTGCTTTCGACCATTTCCACATTCCCCTCCTGCAAGGGCGGCTTAGAGATGCACTGAACAGAAGGAGGGGGTGAGCCATTGAAAGGAACGTTTTAGAAGTGTCCTGACAGCACATCATAAGCCGATTCTCCTGTGCAGGAAGGAATCCGCGATGACCCTTCCACCCACTGTTACTCTTCACAACGGAGCTGAGGGACTCTGCTGTCCGCTTTAAAGCGGTTCGCTTTAGGTAAGACTTCACAGAAGCCAGCCTTGACTCTCTAAGTGTGCCGGCCACCCAGGTCATGGCTTTCTGTGTCTACTCTGACACAATGACTCCGGGGTGACAGTGCGAATAATCCCACAGGACTCACAAGGACTGCGTCCTCCTCTTGAGATGTGCCCTTAACACAGTTTCCCACAAAAGGCTCGCAGCCATGTCAGATGGAGACCTCCGGATCCCTGCGCACGGCTGGCCAGGGCTGGCCAGAGTGATTCGCACTATCCAAACACCAAACACACAACGAGGATCTCGCGTGCGCCACTCCTGGGCCCTTGCGGTCATGGCAGCCGCTGAGGAGCATTTTAAGTACGTTTGATTCATTTTGTAAAGGAAGACATCTGCAGGGCTGCTGTATACACGTGTTGTACTTCACAGCCCAGCCTTCCTATCAAGCAGTCCACCCACAGATACGCGTTCCTCCCGCACAGTCTTCGGGTGTTCAAGTCCTCTTGAGAGCTTCCCGAGTGCATCATGAGTGAGCACTGTCATACTAGCACCTTAGGAAGATGAAGCTGGGCAAAATTAAAACAAAACCTGACATTTAACTTCTCAAAGATCTCAAAAGCAAAAAGGCAGCTGGATTTGTTTTTCTTTCTTTTTCCCCTCCTCCGTGTATTTCCCATGCACTGCTTTGGATGCAAACAGCAGAAGTGAAAGATGAAAAATAATCACGAAGGCTTTCTTTGTGCTGCTACCTCCTAGACAAGAAGCAAGAGGAGCCTAGGAGACTTTAACAATTCTAAGACTTCCTGGGTGGATGAGACAGGCTCAGGATTCCACCAGGTTTTGGTAAAATGATCACTGCCCACAGAAACTTATCTCTGGGGAATCAGTGGCGGCACTCTTTGAAACCTAACTACAGGAAGATAATCCCTAGCTGCTGGTATACACACATCCAACCTCTAAATGGACATGATATGAACAAATAAGATCTTTCTTACCCCATCCATGTGGATTCTGATATTAGGCACCAGGCGGAAAGGGCTGGACTGCAGACCTCTGGGGTTAGTCCTGCTTTTCCTGCTGTCCTGCGGGGTCAGCACGCCGGGCCTGCGGAAGGAGCCCCCTCTTCCCAAGCTCTGCCCCGAGCGCACACCATCTAGAAGACGCACGAGCAGCAGGTTGGCTGGCAGTGCCTCGATGCTGCAAAACACCAGGGTCCGGCATTCGGGGCACCTCAGCTCCTTGTGGGCCTTGAAAATCCTCTGGAGACATGGTTTGCAGAAGGTGTGCTGGCACGGGAGGACTTTGGCTGTGACATCGAGCTTTTCAAAGCACACAGGGCACTCCAGAAGATCAAGTAACGTCAGATCATCCATTTTATTTTAAAACTCCAGTCCTGGCCTGGAGGGGCAAAGTCTGCATTGTAGGGAGAGCTGGGCCAGGGAGGTAAATCCGGTCTCTTGGGAGCGTCAGAATTCTTGCCTGTTTGAATGAGAAAGGAAGAGAGGAAAAGAATGTGACTGCTCCGGGAGCTATATCCCACCTACAAGGAGGCAGTGTCTCATAAGACAGTTTGCAAGTTACTTTGTTCCAGCACCCAAGTTTCAAATGACTCATTCTGATTCAGTGCTAGCAGGTAGAAGGCTCAACTCCTGCCTGCCGGATCTCGGAGGGAGCATTCAGCACAGTGACTGACGACTTACTCACTGCTTTTCTGTGTGCAAGCAAGAGCAGAGACAAGAGTGGCCCGGTTGAAGTGGCATATGTGCACCTCTCTCCCACCTAGGGCTCGGAAGGAGCTCTTGTTCCCCGCCAGACAATCGGTTTCCGTTCTCAAATCAAGGCCTCCTCAGAATGCAACTTCTATGAAGCTATCTAGGCCTTCTTCCCTTAGGTTTATCTGTTATCTCCATCACAAGCAGACAAATTTACATTGATATGTTTATCTGAATCTCATGCAGATGTAGAATTATTTCCTTCACTATACATCCTCCCCATTAGGTTGTTCTAGCAATGTTCAAGAAAAATATCTACGAGGAACCTATTTTCAAAAACTGTTTGCCTTAACTACATGCCAGGATGCTTGGAAGCTTTTTCCCCTCCCTCCTTCTCTCCCTCCCTCCCTCTCCCCTTCCTTTTCTTCCTCTCTCCCTCCCTCCTTCCTTTTCTTCCCTGATTATTCTATCCTCCGAGACAATATTCCTCCCACAAGATGAAGTCACACGGCCTGTTTAGTTACTTTGACAAGTGTTCTCAGTTCCACCTGAAGGAGACAGGAATTCTGGATTGTGGTCACAACCTGCAAAAATCAAGATGGAGTGTATACAGGTGTGTGTGTGTGTTTGTGCCTGCTGCTGTACCTGTGCGTGCTCGCGAGTGTATGTGTGTGGTCTGAAAACATCCTTATTCTGGAAACAATTTCCTCTTAGACATCTGGAAACTGGAAACTGGAAAGTCTCCAGTTGAGAGAAGTCTCCTGGGAAGAGGTCACTTGTCCCTCACAAGTGCCAAAATTGCACACAGCAGCCTGGAAGGTTTGGCGGGAGGGCGGGTGGCCCCACCAGTCAGCAAAGAGGACAGGACATACCAGGATGAGAGATGGCGCCTTGTCTTCCTGAGACAATTCTCCAAAGACTTTAGCTCTGGGGAGACGTGCGGGGGGGCCACTAACCTTGAGCTTGTAACCCCAGCTGAGTTCAGCTCAGCGAGATCCTCTGCTTGGCCAGGCTCCCTCCAACTCGCTGCCTTTTCCCCAGGAGCCGCCGCCGCTGCTGCTGCTGCTGCAGCACTTTAAAAACTTTAACAACTCTGAGTCTTACTCATTTCAAGGATCGCCTTACTCAGCCCTGTTAACGCTTTCGCTGCCTGGCAGTTGGCAGCACTTCTCTCTGAGTTCTCTGAGTTCACTCTCTGCTACTGATGTTCCCTTCATGTAACTGAGTTGATTTCTGGGAAAAGATTATAAGGAACAAGATGTAAGCCAACCCTTAAGGCTAAATATTTGCAGTTTATATTTTCACTTTTCTCATTTTGTCTCCTTTCCCAGAAGTTGAAACGTGCTCAGTTATAAACATGCCAAGGTGACTGTGTTTATTTTAAACCTTTATAAGGATTTGCTGAAAAGGTCAAACATATTAATGGTAGCTATAACAAAGATAAGCCAGCCACCTAAAAAGTACTGCTCCTTAAAAACATAGTCATTCTTTGAATTTGTAGATTTGAGATGGAGTTTTGTGACCTTTTTGCTCAAACCCTTTAAGTTTAAAAAAAAAAAAAAGTCATATCATGGTAGTACATATACATTTTTGAAAAATCAAAGCATAGAAGGGCTTTGAAAAAGGAATGGTTCCAGCCTCTCTCCCTGCCCAGTGCCTACTGGAATCTTTTTATAGCCCAAATAATGCTTACACTTTTATGTCTTGATTTATCAATAATACATTTCATGTAAAGTTACACAGGTATTAAATAAATAATCATGATAATATTACTTAACCCCAGAGTAGCTCTTATCTGCACTAAGCACTGTTCTACTTTACTTATATAAACTCATTTAATCCTTTTAGCAAGCTGGTAATACACTACATTCTTCTTTATCCTTAGTTGCTGAGGAAACAGAGACCCAGGGAGGTCAAATAACTTACTCCAGGAGTCAAAGCTAGCAAGAGGCAAGTGTTCTGTCCTCTGCATTACTGTGTCTTATGGTGATATAGCTTTAAGGGGAGGAGAGATGGTTGAAGGGTGGTAAACCTCCTCAGGAATGGCAGGAAGTCAAAAGATAATGACCCAAGCTGACCAATCAACTTCTTTTGCAAATGAGGCAGCAGTGCTCCAAGAGATGGAGAGATTTCCAGTAAGTTAGGGGCAGAACTGGGACTAGAAATTGGTGTTCTTTTTTTTACTGTATCTCCTCTCTCAACTTAAGGATGACAATTCTTTATGATGCAGAAAGTACTTCGCTACAACTCCATGGGAAAATCTTAAGAGGGGACCAAGAGGCCCCAGAACAGATGGTGGTGGGTGACATGTTTTACAAAGTTCTTCCATGTTATTTCTGAAAAAGCAAAGATGCATGGAGTTCACAACGGGGAGAGCTTTGAGATGGAGCAGTTGAAGTTATTTGTCCTCTGAGCAGAGACCTGATGTCAATTTCGGAAACCATTTTCAACTCTTTTTTTCTCTCTTTTATGAAAGATTTTTGGGGCTTTAGCAACATCAAATCCACTCTGTTGCCTGTCTCCTTCAATTAATGTCTACTTTTATAAATTCTGTGCTCATCAGGAAGCCTCCTGTAGTCTGAGGCCCTTTGTTGTCCCTTACGCTTTTTCCCACTTGGTAAAACTGAGCCCTCTCCTCTGTGAGCTGCCCTGCAGTCCCCTCAACCTCTAGAAAGGTCTGCTCCAGTGCCAGAACTCTTGCTGCAGGGATGGGCAACATTCTCTCTCCTCCCCTCTCTTGTTCTTAAACCCACTCTGTCTCCCTTAGATGCCCAAATCTGCACTACATGCACACACACACATGCTTGCATAAAGACACACACACAGGGATGCCTGGGTGGCTCAGTTGGTTGGACGACTGCCTTCGGCTCAGGTCATGATCCGGGAGACCGGGGATCGAGTCCCGCATCAGGCTCCCAGCTCCACGGGGAGTCTGCTTCTCCCTCTGACCTTCTCCTCACTCATGCTCTCTTACTGCGTCTCTCTCAAATAAATAAATTAAAAAATCTTAAAAAAAAAAAAAAAGACTACCTCTGAGATAGGTTTAAACATGCTCTTATCAAGTGAACTGGGAATATCTTACCAGTTCTTGCTCAAAAAAAAGGACAGATTTCTATTTAAAAAAAAAAAAAAAAGACACACACACACATAACCTTAAGAGTAATATTTATGAAGCACTTGCCGTATGCCACAGACCAGTTCTAAGATTTTAATAGATTATCTCGTTAAATCCTCCCAACCACCCAGTAAGGTAGGTGCCATAACTTTCCTAGGATTACAAAGCTTCTGATCTGAACCCAGGTTGGCCCAGTCCCAGGGCCTGTGTTCCTTTCCATTATTGCTTCCCACAGTATAAAGTCAGGTACATGCCATAAATATACCCATATATCTTTATTGTAGATATATGTAGATATACGGATATATATGGAGACTTGAGAAAAAAGGCCATGGAAGGTGCTATTGATGGTTCACTAATAAACCCTAAGGTGATTGTCGATCCATTTCAGATACTTGTGGCAGCAAACAAAGCAGTTCATCTCTACAAACTGGGAAAAATGAAGACAAGAACTCTATCAACTGAAATTATTTTCAACCTTTCCCCAAATAACAATATTTCAGAAGCTTTGAAAAAATTTTCAAATTTTTTTTTCAGCAAATGACACTTCAATTCTAATTGTTTACATTGAAGAGGGAGAAAAACAAAAAAATCAAGAAGACCTAATATCTCAGGTTGAAGGTCATCAGATTTCTCTGAAAAACCTTCCTGACGTAACAAATATTACAGAAGTCAAAAAGATATATAAACTGTCTTCACAAGAAGAAAGTATTGGAACATTATTGGATGGTATCATTTGTAGAATGTCAACAAAAGATGTTTTGTGAAATGACAAATATTAAAAATTTTCAGTATTTATTAAAAAAATAAACCCATACACATTTATAAATATGTTCATATGTACACACCAGTTGATCTCAGAGCCAACCTAAAACAAAACGATAGAAACTGCCCAGTCTCATGCACCTTCATGCCATAGCTCAGCCAGTGGTCTCAAGTAGCTTCAAACCCTCCCATCCCTGACAAAACTCAAAAATCCAGTTCCAGAGGTTCCTGGGTGGCTCAGTGGGTTAAAGCCTCTGCCTTCGGCTCAGGTCGTGATCCCAGGGTCCTGGAATCAAGCCCCACATCAGGCTCTCTGCTCAGCAGGGAGCCTGCTTCCTCCTCTCTCTCTGCCTGCCTCTCTGCCTCCTTGTGATCTGTCAAATAAATAATAAAAATAAATAAAATCTTAAAAAAACAACAACAACCCCAGTTCCATTCCAGGAAGGCAGCATAGATCCAGTAGGCTGCTCTGCACTATGTATCTGGCAGTTGAAGATTCAGCAGAATAGAAATGTGACGGTAGAATCTTAGAATCTTAAGCACTCGGGAAAGACAAAGTTTACACTGAGCAGGAGTGGTCTTTTAACACCTCCTAATTCACACCCTGTAGGTGGTCCCCAACACTACCCACACCTGAAGTTAGTCTTGGTAGAAACTTTTGAAGCTTTTGAAAAAAAGGGGGAGTTTTAAATGGGGATTTCATCCTGGCTTACCCAAATGCTACCTTGGCGTCAAATCAGATGAACCGGTAGTCCTCAAAAATAAACAAAAAGTTGAACTATGCATGCCTTGCCAGACTCCAGGCTCCACCACCTCCACCCCTCCCACCTCATCCACGCTTTTGTTTATATTATGTACTGGTACGTAATGATTACAGACTGTACTTTTTCCATACCTGTGTCATGTTTGAGTTTCTGCTGTTTGGATTTACCAGTATATCTCCATTTATGTAAGACAAAAAAAACCCCTAAATCTGATCATATTGTTCCCCTTTTCACAACTCTTCAGTAGGTTCCTGTTGACCTTAGATACAACCCAAATCCCTTTTCTGACTTACCAGGCCCAATATAATCTAGCTCCTACCTACCTCTCCTGCCTCAACTTACTGCACATCACCCCTTCACCCACCCACACCAGTCCCACTGGCTTTCTCTCTTGACTCAGGACAGCTTGTTTTTCTACCAGAATGTATTTGTTCATGCTCTTCTTTCTGTCTGCAACATTTTCCAGTTATATTCTTCCTCCTCTCTTCCTAGTTACTCTCCCCGACCCTTTGCTTTTTTTTTTACCCCCCACCCCCACAAGTTTTAGTTTAAATGCCACTTCCTCAGGGAAGCCTTCCTTGACTCTTATAAATAAAAAGTTTATCATCCTAAACTTATCCTTCATAGCAGTTATCACAACCATAATTCAGTAATTATGTTATAATGATTTAATGCCTGATTCCCCAAACAGACAAGCTCCAAGAAAAGCAAGGCACTTACGTGTCTTGTCACTGCTCTTTCCCTTAAACCTAACCCAGTGACTGGCATGTGGTTGATGTTTAATAAATGCTTTTGAATGCTTTACTAATGAATGAATGATGTTCTTAAAAAACTGTGTCTGGGCATGAGTACACCAAACTGTTTTTTGTTTTTTTGAGTAGGCCCCATGCCCAACGTGGGACCTGAACTCACAACCCTGAGATCAAGAGTCCCATGCTCTGTGAACTGAGTCAGCCAGGTCCCCGCCCTCCCACTCCCCCACTCCCCCCACCCCCGGGGCAACAAACTGTTGATAACCTTTTTTTTACCTTGGACACCTCTTGGGTGCTACTTCAAACGTTCTTAGCCTCATCTCCTAGGCTAAATTTCTTAGAAATTTTGCCAGATTCAGGTGTACGCTACGTGGTGGTATCTTTCCTCGGGACCCTGCCATGTATCTCTTGCCTCCTGCCCTATAGCTTCTCTAATGTCGCAATATGGGATAATAGTGGGAGCTTGCTTCACAGTCATATGAGCCTGATCCACAACTGTGGATTCTTAACTAATGGGAAATCTATGGAAATATACTTCCTCCTTTCATCTTTTGGAGTAGGCAGTCCTGAGATTTCATAAGGTTCTTCATAAGGTTCTGTGGGATGAGTACTATTTAGCTATTGAGTGGCTAATGCAGTAATGTATCCTCGTATTGTTTCTTCCTTATTCTCTGAATCATTCCTCCATCCTTCACCCTTGCTCACACATAAATAACCTTTAAGCAAGCAAGCAAGCCTTTGTTTCAGGCTCACATAGTTTCTTTCAAATTTAAAATTGGGTCACAAAACAAGTGTGCAATTTTTGTCAATCAAATTTACCTGCATTTTGGAATTATAATTTTAGAATTGTGCTATTTGTTTTGACTGGCTCTCAACACTTTGGTGGTCTCAGGATCTTTGCCCTAAAGCTGATCATTTGTAAAGTAATCCATAAATCCACCAAAGGGGTTAAAGTAATTGGAAATCTAAAACATGGTAACATGAAGACTTTCTTGACCGTTACTGTACTCTTGTTGGCAGAGGCCGAGTTTTATACTCCTTTGCTCTCTTTCCTTAGTACCTAGCATAAATTTAGAAATGTTTTAAATACTTAAATGAAACTTCACTTTAATGTTTCCCTGATGCTAAATTTGCTTCTCTGATTTGGTTTTCTAATGATACTGGAAAACCTTTGGAATATTCAAGGAGAGGAATGATTGGAGGAAAGTGGGAAACTTTCCAATAGTGGAAAAATGAAGGAAAGTGGAATGGCAGGGGTTGAATGGCTATGAGACGTTCTTTCCTTCTTTGAAAGATGCAGATCCAGAATGAAGTTGACTGTGAAATTTCCTCTCCAATTAGGAAGATGTCTGTAGGTGAAGAGTGTACTTTAGGGTCCTGGTATGCAATCACTAGACCCACAGTCAAGTGACCCAAACTCCTAGAAAGGATAACTCCACCCCGCATTTTCTAGAAATGACTTATGGTCCTTAAGTTTAATGAGAAACCAGTACTCAAGTGCATGGTTTCAAACTCCAATAGGCCTGATTTGAATCTCAGCTCTGCCAGAGGATGGAAAACTTGGGACAAATTCCTTATGTATAAAATGAGGTTACTAATAGGACCTTTGATTTGTTCTGAGGAGTCAATGAAATGATGCATATAATAAATGCTTAATAGATGTAGGATTCTTCTTATGTTTCTTCTTTCTTGCAAGCAGATCCCATAAAAGAACCAAGAGCTATCTTCTCTAACCCAAACTAAAGCCAAAGAAGAACATAGTAGACCATATGATTGGTCTGTTCTTTATGGACCAAGATGCTTTAACGCAATGTATCCCTAACTTCAGTCATTTGCATCCTATCTTCATGCTACTTGCCATAGACATGTACGGAGGCTTTCTCCTTGAAGTAATCAGAGGAGTGAAGGAAAAAGTGGTAACTTTCTTACTGTACAAGCCTGTGATAACCATTTTGTATTGGGGGTACCCCAGGTTTTGGAAAACCCTGTTCCAGTTTGTCATAAAGGAATTAAAATGACTGTGAAGAACCTAAAGAAAGGCAGAACCCTACCATTTCCTGTGCCATAAATGGTGGTTCACCACCTGTGCATCTGTGTGAGGGGCTCTTATTTGGATTTCCTCCTCTTGATTTTCAACAGAAGACAATAATCTACTAAACACAGTTTTATTCTTTATAAGATTAGAAAGAAATTCTAAAGGCAGTTGTGCAAGGAGAGAAAGTAGGAAGTAAGAATGCTTCTTACCATTCTATTAATATTAAAAACAGAATTCAGCTTAAAAAAGAAGTCAGCTGGTCAAATCCAAGTAAAGTCTGTAGTAACTTATTGTATTGTGCCAATGTCAATTTCCTAGTGTTTATACTGTAATATATATAAGATGTTGGGGGAAGCTGGTTATAGGATGTAAGAGACTTCTCTGTACCATTTTTGCAACTGCTTGTGTTTATAATTATTTCAAAATAAAAAGTTAAAAAAAAGAAAGGCAAAAAAGAGAACCAGTAAAAACTATATATTCAAAACCTTGCAAATATATTCCTACCCTCTGGCCCTGAAATATTACTTCCAGAAATTTATACTAATGTAATAGATATATACCCGACCATGTTCCTCATATAATTACTTATAATAGTAAAATATTAAAAAATTCTTAATGTTCAACAACAGAGTGGGTAAATAAACAGTGATAGATATATATATATATATATATATATATACACACACACATACACACACACACACACATACTATACAACTATCAAAAATGATAGTGGAGATATATATTTAATGACATGAAGGACATTCACAATTAACCGAATACAGAAACTTACAAGACGTATGAGCCCAAGTTATTTAATAATAATAATACAAAGTATTTAATACTATTGAGACTAGAAGAATATGTGCCAAAATGTCAGCAATGGTTAATTTCTGGCCTCTGGACTTATTCGGTTGATTTTATTTAATTTTTTTCATTTTGCTCATGTGTTTTTCTAAATTTTTTTTACAATGGACATGTTACTGGTATAAAATTTTCGAAGATAAAGAAGAAGTCTTAAATCACTATAGATTTACTAAAACATTTACAATGGGGGAGCTAAATCCTGTAACACTAAGACCCTATACATTACCATTGATAAGACAGCCATTTAAGAAGAAAAACAAATTACAAAGCTCCGAAACTGCTGTACATAGATGTTAATCCACACCAGATACTGTGCCTTACAAAAGAAAAGGGCTGTGATCACTTCACTCCTAACCAGTCTTCCTTCTCTTCCTTTACTGTTTCCTTTCTGATGAAATCAGTAAATGTTTTGATTCAAAACCATGAGCAGGATGCAACCTTAATTCTTATTAAACTCAGGGCAAGTCTGTGCAAAAGCTGATGGTTTGCCTAGGCTGTTGCGTAACCACAATCTTATACTTTTGATCACAGGTGGGAAAGTTGCAAAACTCAGTAATTCCCTAAATACCCTGATTAGTCCTAGCTGTCTCTTAATAGGTAGGTCTTCTAGGGTATGAAATACACAAGAAGCAAATGTCTCCCCCCACCCGTTTTTTTTAAAGAATTAGAATTATTTTCCTATAACTTACTATAAACATTTGTCAAATCAATTAGACATTTCTTGGGCCCTGTAATGGTGCTAATTATACATTAATTATATAATATTATGTTATTTACTCATTTGGCCTTATAAATTATATCTCTCTTCCAAATAATCTCTGTTCCCTGGTGCAGGAACCATTCCTGTATTGTTCATTTGTGCCTGACACCAGTAAGTGCTTAATAAATATTAGCTGAGAGAGAAGGATGACTCACTTGTGTTTGGAATTCTTACTGCATTCCTAGGGAGAAAGCTTGGGAATGCTCTGGAAACTCACCTCTATCACTAACAGTTCTGTGACCCTGGGTACTCAACAGCTTAGCCTATCCATAAAAGTGATATCAGTAATATGTACTTCCCAGGTCTGCTGCAAGGAATAAACTTCCTAATATATGTTGGTAACACTTAGAATAGTGTCTGCTGCATATAAGTTGCTTGAAAGATACCAGTCCACAGCATCTGAATTCCTCTTTTTTGTTCTACCTGTGATTTATCTCTTTCTGCAATTGTTTCTAACTTATTCTAATGGTTAAGAGCATACATTCTGGAGTCAGAAGGTCTGTGCCATCTTATTAAACAAGAGTGTGACCTTCAGCAAGTTGACTAAACACTCTATACTTGGTTTTCTCATCTGGAAAACAGCATGGTCGTAACACCACCGGCTGCATAGGATTATTGTGAGTGTAGAGTAAGAAAATGCTCATAAAATGCTTCAAAGAGTGTGACAGAGAATAAGTGCTCAGTAAAGGTCAGCTATTAGTCTCTTACCAGGCCTCTTATTATCTAGCATGTTGCATCTAAAGTATAGTTTAAAACTGAGCCCAACTCCTGGTGTATTTCCCTGAAGGAGTTACTCATTCCGACTTGGCCATGACATGACTGTCAACTCACAGAGCAGCTGCCCAGAGGCTTATTTGGTTGTGGGCACTGCAGCACCCTGTAGAACTTTAAGAGGGGGTGGGGTTGGCTATTATGTTGGAATAAATAATAACAATTAACATTATTTTGTGCCAGATTCTGTGCAAGGAACTATAACCCTATTATCACTCTCATCTTAATAGATGAGGAGACAGAGGTGTAGAGAGTGGTTATGCTTTGCCCCAGCCAGTATTTGGGGAAGTCAGGCCTTATGCCCAGGGAGTCTGCACTGTTAACCATCAAGTCATCCCATTTGCTGCATTTATCATTAAAAAAGGAGGCTAATTTAATCAATACTTCACTGCATTTTTGATTGGAAATTCTTATCTTTATTTCCACACAGGAGAGCCCAAGCCTTGGAAACATAAGCAGCATTCACAGAGTAACATCAGGTTAATCTATTAGAAACAGAAAGGGAAATACACCTGAAACACAAAAGGAGGGAATATAGGCAGCAGTTCCTTTTTAGACAATAAAAATGCCAAAAAACTAAATACTCATTAACACATTTGGATTAAAAAAATCCTTTGGTTCTTAGGAGGAATTGAAGAATGTCATAAATATAACCAGACTTGTTACTTCATTTTGTTTTTCATGCCCAGTTTATGACTGAATTAACTTTTCAGCTAGAATTCTAAATATATTTATCCTGCTAGGTCCATTTGCAATATCATCTTTGTAGCCATTAGCTAGGAATAGGAGTACTGGAGTATGGAGTATAGTAGACAGTTCATCTCTTGATGCTAGTTTCCCAAGTTCAACCACTCCTTGTCCCTTGCTTGGGACTAAAAAAAAGGCTTAGATTCTAAACCTACTGCCCCATTCTGGCATTATCTATAGAAATTTTAAATATGTGTTCCTTTTACTTAATAATCTCCCATTTATAATTTTATTCAGGAGAAATGCCCACAAAATATGCAAAGATATAAACAAGGGAATTTACTGTTCTGTTGCTTGTAACTGAAGATAAATAGAGCTAACTGAAATATCCAGCAGGAAAGGACTGATTATACGTATCATAATATAGTCACACAGTGGAATAAATAGGTAGAGTTGTATACACTGACATGGACATAATGGAAAAGAAGACTGTAGGCAGTGTTCATAACACTCATAATATTACAGAAGGGCTTTGTAAGGACTGACATCAATGACTGCAAACTCAGATGCATAAGAGGGCCAGACTGGTTTTAGAAATGGGTCAGGTAGGGACTGTGACAACCTTGAGAATACACCCTACATGAAAGCAACTGATCAGCTTCAGCTAATCTTTGCTAATGAGTTGGCAGATCTTTGGATTTTGCCTGATAACCTATAAATCATAGTACTTTTCATGCTACTTTGTGACACTCTATTTACTTCTCTGCCACCTTAAAAGCTCCATGAAAATATTTCAGTTACATGAACCTCCTGATTTTCACTTTGGGGCAACCGCTAGAAATATTAAAAAATATATATATTGTAAGTGGTCATCTGTGAATTGGATTTGTCTTGTAGTCTCACTGCCTATCAACCTCTAAAATATTCTTACAACGGTTATCTTTGGCGAATCATATTTTGGGACAATATCGCAGTATTGTCTTCCCTGTACTATCTATACATTGCTTTATATTTGAGGGTGTTTTTCTTTGTTTGCCCATGGCAAGAACCAGTTTATTGGTGCAGGTGAGGGGCAAGGGATCTATACAATGAGGAGTGAGGGCTCAGGCCTCCCCAGTGACTTAGAAATTCATTCCTCCACCAGGTTCTGTAGGTAGGCTTTGTACTGGTAGAGGTAAGGGAGAGTGGGTGGCTGCTGGAAACATGCAGGTCGACAGTGATCTCCAGTAAGGAGGCATCCCCTAATAGGGCTGTATCTAACAGAGCCCTTGAGCCACATGGGAACAACCTTGAGCATCATAAGCCTCTCGATCCACAGCTGGCCCTGGGATCATGACTCCCCCACCAAGGTGAGCTTGGGGAGTGTCTACTTCCTTCAGTAAAGACCATCAGATATGCCAGGAAAGGGCCCTGGTCAAACATGCCTCCTTTCCTGATACTGGAGACCTCGCCATTGGCGAGGGACCACTGCCAGGAAGTAGCTTCTGGCCCACAGCCCAGTAGATCTGGCACTGCCCCAACCTTTGGGCCCAGAGAACTGATCTACCCTCTAGAGAACAAGCTTCTCCTCCCCACCCAGCCTGCGTTCAGGCAGCTCACCACAAGCCTCACGTAGCTGGTCATGGCCCTGTCAAGGGCACTCCTAGTCTAGCAGTCTTATTAGCTGCCCAGGCCACATCCTCTCCCCTGCTTCTGACCCCACCAGCCATGGGTCCCTAAAGCACAAGACAATCAGCTGGAAGACCTGGCAGTCCTGGGAAAAGGTGGCAAAAGGTGGAACCTTGAACTTCCACTCTGAGCAGCTGCACCAGCGACCTGGAGGGAGAGGCTGAGAAGTGTATAGGGGTCCATAGCCCTGGTCCCAGCCCCTCCCAGCTTCCCGCTGGCACTCACCTTCCTCTGGCACCAACAGCCGCCTCAGCGGGTTTTCAGCGGGTTCGGAGTTTGAGCAGATAGCAGAGATGCCCAAGCAGGGGCTCAGAAAGAACTGAGAGGGATGCTCAGGGGCCACAGCGAGGCTTGAGGACCCCCGACCTGGGAATGGGGCCAAGACCATGTCACTCAGTAACTCCTCCAGAATGTGCTCCGGGTATCAGGTACGGCTCTGCCCTTGTTGTCGGGAAAGGTATTCAGCTCAGAAAGTCTCAACTCCTAAGGTGACAAATCTGTAGATGCTGCACACAGGTCGCGGGGATCCTCGGTGGGTCCTCCGCTGAGCGCTACACTCACTTCCGGTGGGCGGACCGGAAATTCCCCTTCCGGGTCAGCGGGTCAGAGTGCCGGCACTGCCTGCCTCGGGCTGGTCTTGGCCCGGGTCTGGAAGGGTCATCCTTTTGCCGGGGACCCTGCGGCCGGCGGTGTGTCCAAGACCTGAGGGTGAGGAGTGCGTTGCGGCCCTGGTCCCACTCCCAGGCCAGGTAGGATCCCAGGCCTTCCTGCACGGGAGTGTCTGGGTGGGGTGGGGGACAGCCCCCTCACCCCGCCAGCCCCGGGTACAAAGACTGAAAACACATTTACGCTGGCGTCAATGCTAAGAAGTTCTGAACCAAAGTGAGTTTCCAGATTAGTTCAGACAAGAACCAGTTCCAGGAGTTGCCTGCCTTTGGTTTTGTCACCGATCTCAAGAATCTTGAATTTGGTGGATACCCCTGGGCTCATCTAGATACATCTAGATCATGATAGCGGGCTTATCTAGATAATGCTTTGGACTAGGGCCTTGAGATATTTCTGACCATGTTGGACTAGATGAGTCTCTGGGAGTGGAAACATAATCTTAAAGATATAGGGAGAGAATAATCATCTCTCTCCTGGTGTATCTGGAGCTTGTGGAAAAATGCATAAGGGATCATCATTAATTTACTCATTCACTTGTTCATTCAACAAAGATGTTTGGAGTGTTTACTACGTACCTGCTTGGTATTGGGCCACAGGGACCTTCACTGGAGCTTGCGACTTGGAAGGTGATACCAAAGTAAATAGATGATCACAAAATAGGGTGAGTAGTAGTGTGATGAGGGTCAGCACATGGAGCTGTGGGAGACGGCCCTGGAAATTGAGAACACTTCTCTGAAGAGGTGGCACCTGGCCTGAGTGGGGAATTCCAGGCTGAGAGACCCACGGGTGTGAGGGCCTGAAGGCAGGAGAGAACCTGGGACCTTCTGGGAACAATCTGTATTCTCTATAGCCTGAGCACTGTGTTTGGGGCAGGGGCATGTCAGGTTTCAGGGCTGGAGTGTGGGCAGCCCCCTGATCACAAGGGCTTGATGAAGCAGTCTGGGATGCCTGGGCTCTGTCCTAAAAACATCTGAGAGCCATGTACAGGTTTTAGGCTACGGAGGTTTTGGAACTGTTTTATATATTTATGTCAAATATTTTCACCCAGAGTTTTCGTTTTATGTTTCCTCGATTTTATGAACCAAGGGGGGAAATACTGTGTATTTAAGTGAAAAGGGAAAGTAACTTTCTGTTTCTTAAAAACAAAAAGCCTCTAAGGGTACCTAGCTGATTTAGTTAGGAGAGCACGTGACGCTTGATCTCTGGGTGGTGAGTTCCAGTCCCATGTTGGGTGCAGAGATTACTTAAAGATAAATGAACTTAAAAACAAACAAACAAACAAACCTCTATGGAATGATGGCTGAGAAACTGTAGTTTCTAAATTTTATATGTTCCTGTGCTCTTAGATTCTAGAGACATTTCATGACATGGCATACAGAGCCTGCAAGTTAATTAAGCCATCAGCTTAGAAGGTTGTTGGTAGATTCCACGCCAGTTTCGAGGGTGTGTATGTATTCTGAATGGGGAGCTGGTTAAAAGCATCCATAACATTATGATAATCCTCCCTGAATATCGCTAGGGTTTCAACTGGTATTTCATCTCATTCTTGGAGTCCTTGCCCATGAAGGGCCTTGCTTCCCTGGAAAGGTAGGTGAATGTGCAATTAATAGGAAGAGCAGAAACATGTTCAGTTTGGTGAGAACCTGACTTCCCTGTCTCAGAAGGTGAAAGGAAAAAGTCTGTGGTTTTGTGAGCAGAAGAAAGGGAGGGGAGGAGCAGCCGGGGTGATTGAAGACACTGTGAAAGTCACACAATTGCTGTCAAGGTGGTTTTTCACCCCTGGAGCAGGGTGATCTCATTTGCTGCTGCATATGCATTCAGCCTTGGTTTTCTGGTCTCCTAGCCATGAGGACACATGTAATATGCTGAATGTGTATGTGTGCTCCCGGAAGGCTGGGAGGATTTTAGAGACAGACTAAGCGGGATTCAGATTCTGCTCTGCACCTTGCTTTGTGAGAGCCTGGCACAGTTGCTTACCTGACCTGATCTGATTTCAGGATGCTCACCTGGCATGGGCTTGTGAGAATTAAATGAGATGAGATATTTATGTATCGTGACTGGCACATAACTGCTGTTCCATAGATGTTAATTTTTTTCCCCAACCCTGGGCTGAAGCTTCCTTTAATTGGTTTCCAGGGGACTAACCATTTGTCTCCTTGACTCCCTGTCATACTTCCTCTTCACCAGTAGGGAAGCATATTTAGGGTAGCAGAATGACCTGCATTCCAGTCCTTGTGTTACTACTTACTTTGGGCAGGTGGCACAGTACTTTTGAGACTTAGATTCCTTCTCTATAAAATGGGAACAGTAATGCTCAATATTCCCATACCTTCTACAGTGTTTGTGAGGACTCTGTAAAGTAAGGCAGGGTTCTCAAACTTTAGAATGCGCCAGAATCATTAGTTTAAAACTTGTTAAAACAGATTGCAGGCCTCTGTCGTCCTCAGGGGTTCTGATTCAGTAAGTCTGGGGTGGGGCCTGAAAATTTGCATTTCAAACCAATTCCCAGGCCACACTTGGAGAACAGTGCCTGGCACACATTGAACACCAGATGGATGTGAGCTACTATCATCCGTTGTCTTGTGGGGCAGGGGCAATATGATAGACACCGCAAGCTGGCTAGAATACTAATTTTAGGGTCCTTATTTTGACTATGTGAAATAATTACTTAATTTTGAATTTATGTAGAACTGATAAAAGTAGGGAGGAGGGCAGCTCCTGAGTGGCTCAGTCGGTTAAACATGAGACTCTTGATCTCGGCTCAGGTCAGCGTAGTGAGATCAGCCCTGTGTTGTGCTTGGCACTCAGCATGGAATCTGCTTGTCCCTCTTCCTCTACCCTCTCCTTCCCCAATAAATAAATGAATAAAATCTTAAAAAAAAAAAAAAGTAGTGAGGAGGAGGAATTTAGTGTTTTAGGGGGTAAGAATTTACAAGTCATTTCTGCTAAGGGCATCTATATGACCCAGACCACAGGAATGAGGAGCCCAGACTGATCAGATCCCACTGGCAGTTTAGTCAGTCTGGTCCCCTTGAGGCTTGACAGGCTCAAAAAACAAATTTCTGAGATATTCTCCTATTGCTTTCTACTCGGTGTTGAGGACATATTTGGGGAAAACTGGGGAAAATGACAGGAGACTTCCACATGCCAGAACCTCCAAAGAGATTTTTTTTATAGAAAGTCTCATCATCCCCAGGGTTTTTAAGTATGTCAAGGAAGGATCTTCCCACTGAGGAAATCATAGGCCCTGACTCTTTTATTTTAGAAGGTGGATGGCAAAGATAAGGGGCACGGTGACACCTCTGCCACCTAATGAGCAGTCTGAGTTACAGATCTAAAATTAACAGCTTCTCCTCCTCCCTCCCACCCACCCACCCAGTACTTAAACTCCCCTTTGTCATTGCTTCTCAGAGCACTTGAATTGCAAGAAATTCGAAATGCTACCTGGATCCGCAAACCTTTACAAACAGCCGGGCCTGGGGCTGAGTGTTGAATCAGGGTTCAGAGTCTAGGTTCTGCAGTCAGGTAGATGGGGCGCATCTCCTGATTTTGTAGCTTGCAGTATGACCTCATCAAGTGACCATCCGGACTCCATTTTCTTATCTAAGTTGAAGGCAGTAATAGTACTCGTTTCAAAGGGTGCTTATGAGGGATAATTAGGTAAGCATGTGAGGACTCAGGGAAGGACAGCTATTGTTTCTGTGGTGGTGGGGGGGTTGCTTTTAAGAGTTCTGGGCTGGCACCAACTCCTGCATGACCTCCCTGGGCTGTCTCTTTTACAGAATTCGCCAGCAAGTTTCGTTTGATTTGTGGGGCCTAGATTCTCAGCTTTTCCCAATTTCTTTATATAGCTTTGGACTATGAGAGAAGGGAGGAGCCCTCTGCATGGCGCCTGGGCAAAAAAATGGGGTCACAGGGACCGTGGAAGATACTATGAGGAATCCCACCCTGGCTGACTCCAAGAACTTCTCACCTGCTGTGAGGCAGGGGTTAGAGCCATGAGCCGAAGGATCTCTTCTCACCTGGTGATGTGGGACACTCGGTGGCTCAGGGGCCAAGGTGACAGAGTGTAGGCTTGGGTCAAGGGGTACAGTGAGGATCTAAGGGACCCCAAGTCTGTTAGCCTTCCCAAGAGGCTACATCCTGGGCCACACAGCAGTGTTTTAATACAGGCCACAGTGTGCACGGGATGACAAGGGTGGGTGGGTAGTAGATAGTAATGGTCATGAGGGGATTGTTCCTGGGGTTTTCCCTCTTGACGAGGAGAAGTCCTAAATAATGGCAGTAGCACGGGCTGTGGTTGCACAGATGGCAGCAGGTGAGGCAGGGGACTTGGAGTGATACAGCTGAAACACGCTGCCCAGTGCTGGCCTCATGGTACGCTTCCAGGAACCGGTCACTGTTATTAGCTGTTCCCTAATAATCTGACCTCTTCCTGGTGCCCGAGGGACTAGGCAGTCTCTGCTGTGAGCATCAGAGGATAAGAGAACTCTCAGCCCCTCCTTCCTTGGAGCTCTTTGAAGAATACAGAGTGGGATGTTAACTCTATTTCAAGTTTATTTTCTCCATCACATGTATGATGTATCTACTTTTGAGAGGAAAGAGTACCTTCACCTTAGGTGCCAGGAAGTAGTGATGATCCTGGCTGGCTTTGAGGAGCACTAGATTGGAATCAGAAGACCTGGGTTCAAGTCCCAGCTCAGTTACCTTTGAGATATGAGGCCATAGGGGAAAGGGAAAAGAGAGAGAGAAAGAGAGAGAGAGGGAGGGAAACAAGCCATAAGAGACTCTTAATGATAGAGAACAGACTGGGGGTTGATGGAGGGAGGTGGGCAGGGCATGGGCTAGATGAGGGATGGCCATTAGGGAGGGCGGTTGCGATGATGAGCACTGGGGCTCAGATGTAAGTGATGAGTCACTGAATTATACTCCTGAATCCAATACTAGACTACGTGTTAAGTAAGTAGAATGTAAATAAAAACTTGACACACTAATAAAAAGAAATGTGAGGCCACAGGCTAATTATTTAACTTTCTCATTTGTAAAATGGGGACAAAACTGCCTGTCTTACCAACAGATAATAAACATAGAAATGTTTTGTGAACTGTTAAGCTCTGTTAAGGGAATTAAGGAAAGAGGTTTTGGCATGGCTGATGATGAAGTCCTCTAGACCTACTGGCATTCAGCAAGGGGATGGTCTTTTATTCCAACATGAAGACTAATGAGGGAGTTGAGGCATGGAGCCAGGTGAGGGACACAGAGGCACTTTGGGATATCCCTGGGTGTTCACTACCTACTCCTGAGGCCGGTTCACAGGACACGAGTCCTATAATCTTACCAGAAGGCATCACTGGGCCAAACCTGAGGGTGCAACAGGTGCCCTCCCTCTCTACTGCTATCATTGTTTATTGCTACCTAACTGGCTGGGAACTTCTAGGCTCTTAGCACGGGGCCTGCCATACAGTGGGGATTCCATGAAGGTTCACAGAATGATTCAGTGTGTACGTGAGTGAGAGGATGTGTTTTCTTTCTTTTTTTGGATCATGGTCCTTGACTATTTTCTGCACATTTACTCTCATTCTCACACCTCTTCTCTTTCTAAAATACCTTCAAAGCAGTCCACAAACCAGAACATGGAAACAGTGATACTTGGGGCTAAAAAACCAGGAACACCTGAGAAAGAACAATATGAATTATTCCTTCCTGAGCCATTTGTGCCTTGGGGGCCAACTTTAGGGAAGAAAGGAGACTCAGGAATTAGTTGCTGGTGATGGGATGCGATGGGGGCAACAGGCAAAATCTGTGCAGAATCGGTCTGTCTTGACACAACAGTACCATTCCTTAACTTAAAGGTGACTAACATAACACATCACACACACACACACACACACACACACGAGAGAGATGTGAACTTTTCCAGCCCTGGGAATAATTGCTTTCTCAAAAAAGACAAGGAACTTACAAAATAAATCTGGTGATGGCTCCCCTTGTTATTAGGGTTGAAACGGGTGATCTGTGTGTTTTCTCAGGGCTTCAATGATTCTAAGCCAGGAAACAGCTTAATTATTTGCCAGGCTCCTTTGTTGCTCCCATAACCTGTTAGGAGTGCTAACAACAATGACATCGATGAGGAGAGTGCCCTTTCTGTTAGACCTTGCTCTGTACCTCCCCATGCTTACTTTGACTCATTTTTCACAACAACCCAATAAGGTCAGTTATAACCTCCACCCCATTTTACAGCTGAGGAAACTGAGGTTCAAGGGGTTAAGTAATTTCTCCAAGGTAACGCAGTCAGTCACCTTCATTTGAACTGTGTTTAAATCCTGATAGTTAATATCCACGCCCTTCTCCAACCCCTGAACCGCCTCCTTCAAAAAATGTAAAGTCGCCTCTGACAAATTTTCCAGGCAGTTCAAATGAAACCCTTCAAAATACAGATTGTGTGTATTTCCTGGACAAGAAGTCCTCCCCCCTCCCCAATCCCTCCCTTCAGGAGTTTTTTCATACACTCCTCACCCCTCCAGGGTTCAGCCTGGAGCCTGGGGGAGAAAATGGAACAAGAGAACAATAAAACAAAAGATCCCAAGGCATCATGATTGAAATGCACTTTCCCAGCTACACAAAATGTCAGTCTGGTTCTCTTTGTTCTAAAAGTTCTGCTTTCACAAAGCATCAATTTCCCCTAATAATAAGCCTTTTTATTCTTCATCTAATGATGCAGCCTGGTCTTGAGAATTCTTATGATCTCTATTGCTCATCCAGGATGACAGACGCACAGACAATGAATTTCTCACTTCCCTCCTTTACCTTTTGCATCATACATGATTTCCTGCCCGGTGCAAGCAGGGGCTCTGAGCAGTGTCCCCCCATTTCCTCTACCCCGTCACTCCCACCCAGCCATGCACAGCTCCTTGAATTCTCCACACAGCATCATCAGTTCTCTGTGAATAAGCTCATCTCCTCTCCCCCCCCCCCCCCCCCAGTGACTCTTCTGTCACCCGAGTGTGCTATGGGCACTTCCCCATGGTGGGGACAGTATTTTTGACTGGTTGTATGTTTGAAGTAACATTTATCACACGTGAGCTGTGTTCCAGACACACTCTGAGAGTTTGAACAGATGACCTCATTTGCTGTTCACAACATTCTGGTAGTGAACCCACTGTACAGAGGAGGAAGCTGAGGGACAAGATGTCCAAAGACAAAGCCCTCTAAGTGTCTAGATTCTAGAACCTCTCTTAACCAGCAGATTGGCTTTAGGTTGTCTGGAAACTTCTATGTGAAAGTTGGACAGTGTTGAGAGTAATACCTGGCTTTTGAAGTTTTTAGCCCAAAGGACTCTAGAGAATCAAGGTGGACAGTAACCCTGGAAGGGTCAAGCTACGTAATAACAATAACTATAGGGTTTACAGAACAGCCACAGACCATATGAGATTACTGAAAAAGGACACCAAGTGGGGCACAGGAATGGTAGTGGGAAATGCTCCTGCTCTTTCTTGCCTCTACCTGTCCCAACCTACAAGACCTTCTCCCAGTCATCTGCATTGTCCCTTCACTTCTCTCTCATTGTGGCCATCCAAAGATTGGTAGTGGGCCCTTAGGACATCAGTTCTCAGAGTTTCAGATAGGTCAGTGTCACTCGGAGAGCTTCTCTAAAGTGCAGATTCTGGACATTCTGATTTAAGAGGCCTGAGACAGGGACTCGCTGTTTTTCATTCTTAACTAAGCACCTCGGAATATCCTAATGCAAGAAGCTTCCAAGCCACTATTTAAAGTAACCACTGCTTCTCAGATTACAGCATTAGGAAAAGGAAGCAAGAAGCCTAGTCTTCAGTGGCCTAGCTTTGCCTTGAGCACACTCTCATGGTTGGCTGTGAGCGGAACTCATCTCGTGACCCCAGCACCACTTGGTTGTTGTGGCCCTTGGCCTTTACTTCTGCTGCTGGGGAGGAGGCAGCTAAGTAGCTCTTCATCTGATCTGCTGTGCTTATTGCAGGAGCTCAGTAGTATTTGTTATTATTTTTTAATCTTGACTAGAATCAAGATTTTTATCTTCTGGTCTGAGATCTCCTACCAGGAGATTTTCTAACCTTTGAATCCCCATTTATTTATTTATTTATTTATTTATTTTTTAAAGATTTTATTTATTTATTTGACAGAGATCACAAGTAGGCAGAGAGGCAGGCAGAGAGAGAGAGAGGAAGCAGGCTCCCTGCCGAGTAGAGAGCCCGATGCAGGGCTCGATTCCAGGATCCTGGGACCATGACCTGATCCAAAGGCAGAGGCTAAACCACTGAGCCACCCAGGCGCCCCTGAATCCCCATTTAGACCTACTGAAATGATCAAGAAAGAATAGGGAAAAGATACTGCGCTCAAGAAAGACGACTGCTTGTTTAGGTGTGGACACAACTGAAGTTGCCTCAAAACCCATTTCCCTGATTAAATTATGCTGGAAACCTCACCTCTCACAGGAGGCTTTTTTTCCCAAGAAGAGGAGTGGCCACCCTTCCCATCCCAGATATGATCTCCTGCCAGGCACTCCCAACTGTTGTGCTCATTTTGCACCCGACACATCAGTGTCTCATTGCCTGTAATCACCATCTCCATCGGGTTAGCAATAAATCTCTGAACAGGTTCTGCAATTCATTATGTGGCTTTTCTCAGTCCATAGCATGCTTCTAAAACCAGGACTCTTCTGATGTCCACATAGGACTATAGGCTCTAGCAGCTCAGGAGATATCTCTCTCGAGAGGCTAGCATAGTGCCTGAAATACACAGGGTGTTCAGTGAATGTTTGTTGATTAAGTGATTATAATTTTATAAATCCACAGGTTTGGTTGTTATATTTCTATGCTTTTTCCTTCAAAAAAATTTTTTTAACTCTAGTTAGTTAACATACAGTGTAATGTTGGATTTAGGACTAGAATTCAGTGATTCATCACTTACATATAACACCCAATGGTCAATAGGACAAGTGCCCTCCTTAATAACCATCTACCCCATCCCCCACCCACCTCCCTCTGTCACCCTTCAGTTTGTTCTCTTATTGTTAAGAGTCTCTTATGGTTTGTTTTCTTCCCTCTCTCTTCTTCCGCCCTTTCTCATAGGTTCATCTGTTTTGTTTCTTTCTCTGACTTATTTCACTTAACATAATACACTCTAGCTCCACCCACATCAGTGCAAATAGCTAGGTCTCGTTCTTTTTGATGACTGAATAATATTCCTCTGTGTGTGTGTGTGTGTGTGTGTGTGTGTGTGTGTGTGTATACCCTATATCTTCGTTTTCCATTCCTCAGTTGATGGACATTTGGCGTCTTTCCATGGTTTGGCTATTGTAGGTAATGGTGGTATAAACATCAGGGAGCGTGTACCCCTTCAAATCTGTATTTTTATATCCTGTGGGTAAATACCTAGTAGTGCAATTGCTGGATTGTAGAGTAGTTCTATTTTTAACTTTTTGAGGAACCTCCATACCGTTTTCCAGAGTGGCTGCACCAGCTTGCATTCCCACATAGGTTTTTGGTTTTTTGCGAGTTTTTTTTGAGGCCGCTGTCCCTAGATGAGACTCTGTGGGGCTGGATAGGTATATGTCTACATAAAGTGTCATTCTTCTCAGATAAAAATGAGAAAATTTAAAATATTGTTTTAGTTTTGTCATAAAGCTAAATTTATTCAGTATAGAAATAATGCCTATTCTGAGCCTGTGTTCCTAATTTGGAGGTATTAAAATTACCGTTATTTTGTGAGGTGACAGTAAGAGATGTATCTATATTGAGTAAACTGACTCCCACCCGGTTCTTTTGAGGAGGCTCCTACGTCCCTTGCCTAGATGACTTGCCTAAGTGACTCCAGGTAACTGCAGAAGCAGCCTGCCTAAGCCCACTCTTCCCCTTATCTATCATGACAAACCAGGGAAGCTGATTCTGGCTTTTGCTAGTTTGAGGTATTTCCTCAAATACAGAAAGAATATTTAAAAGATGATGGGTCTAAATGCAGTGTACTCTCCTCAGTTGGATCCTGGAACAGAAAAAGAGCACTGGTCGAAAAACTGTTAAAATTCGAACAAAGTGGGGCGCCTGGGTGGCTCAGTGGGTAAAGCCTCTGCTTTCAGCTCAGGTCATGGTCTCAGTGTCCTAGGATCGAGCCCCATGTAGGGCTCTCTGCTTAGTGGGGAGCCTGCTTCTCCCTCTCTCTCTCTCTGCCTGCCTCTCTGCCTACTTGTGATCTCTGTCAAATAAATAAATAAAATCTTAAAAAAAGAATGTTTAAAAAAATTCGAAAGTTTGTAGTTTAGTTAATGGGAATCCGCCAGTATAAATGTCTTCATTGTGCTGGCTGTACCACGGTTATGTAAGATGTTAACAGGAGAAACTGGGTGAAGAGTATAAGAAGTCTTTGTACCATTTTTGTAACTTTTCTAAGAATTTAAAATTATTCCAAAATAAAAGGTTTATTTTTAAAAAAGAGAGAGACATGCTCACAATCTTGGGTGGTGAACAATTCAGTTGACCAGAGTTACCTTTTAAAAATGTAAATCAGAGCACAACAGTATCTTTCTTAAACTCTTTCAGTGGCTTCCCATTGCTCTATGGATAAAATCCCAAGTCTGTACCAGGCCCTTGGGAATTGGCCCTGCTTATTTCTCCTCCCTCATCTCCTCTCTGTCTACTCTTTGACCACTTTATTCTACTCATGCTGGCCTTCCTCCAGTTTCTTGATGAGGCCGTGCTTGTCTCCGCTTTAGGCCTTTGCCCTGGCTTCTGTCTTGAATGCTCTTCCTCAAGGTCTTCACATGGCTGGCTTGTCTTGATAGTTGGGTGCCTTTGCTGCCCACCCACTATAAAGTAGCTTCCCTGCCTATCCTCTCCTTCATTTCACTCTTCTCTGTGTACTTCACAACACTTAGCACCATCTGTCAAATTATTTAAATGATTTATTTGCTTCTTATTTGTTTACTGTCTTCTCCTCCGCCTGGGATATCAGAGGTTTATTGTTCATCACTATATCTTGTCACCTAGAGCAATGTCTGGCACATAACAGAAGTTCTGGAATTACTTGCTGAATGAACAAATGAAGGGGCATTTCATCTACGAAGCCTTTCTGACTCATGGTCAGGGGTAAGAACCCTCGGATCAGCTTCCATGGCCTCTGGCACTTCTCTTCCCCATAGCTCTTGCCCCACTGGGTTGTAACTGTCCACTGACCTATTTGTCTTCTTTACTAGGCCCTGAGCTCTGGTGGGTAGAATGATGTTACTCACTTTTTTTCTTTTAGAGAGGTCATAATGCCTGAGACAACACTGACACCCAACATTGGTAAAACTCATTAGGGCCCCTGGCTCGGACACTTGCTGGCCAACTTTGGGAGTCAGAAGTGAACCCTATTTTATTATTGATTTATGTATTTATTTATTTTTGGGAGAGAAGTGGGGGAAGGGCAAAGGGAGAGAGATAATTTTGAGCAGGCTCCACACTCAGCATGGAGCCTGATGTGGGGCTTGATCTCACAACCCTGAGTTCACCACCTGAACTAAAATCAAGAGTCAAATGCTTAACTGACTGAGCCACCCAGGCACCCCAGAAGTGAACCCTTTTAGACAAGACCAGTCACCGATGACTTCACTTATCTTTGTGTCGTCAGGGCCTTGCATTGGAATAACTGTCTATGCATTTTAAATAAAGGAGAGAATGGGACAAAATAGGCTGGTTATGGTATTGGAGGGGGAGTTCAGAAATGGACTTTGAAATTTAGTCAATATCTAAATACTGTCCAGAGTGTACTCTCAAGGGGGGGAGTGAATTGGCTGTCTCAACATTCGTTCTGTCTTCCTATGTTTTATCTGTTATCTATTTCCTTATGTCTCTTGTCAGCACATTTTCTCCAGGTAGAGTTTTTCTTGACCATAATGTCTTCATCTCATTTCCGTCTCCCTTTCCTCCTACCTCCTTTCTGTTATTAAGCCAGGTCTTTTCCAAACTGTAAACCCACAGTGGCTACTTTGGCTTCCCTATCAACCTTACTCAGTGATCACCACAGTGTGCAGGGGACACCCATGGAAAGAAACAACCTCTTCCCCTGATGAAGTGTCAGCCTTTCATCTTTCTCTGATTTAAGCAAGAAATTCCAGAGAACCTTGGAAAAAATGTATAACTTGGAGCTAGACTGAATGGCTTTCGAAACCCTTTCTTAGTCATATAGGAGGCCAATAGACCGATGAAAAGATGCTGAACATCGCTTATCATCAGGGAAATGCAAATCAAAACCGCAGTAAGATGTCATCTTATATTTGTCAAATGGCTACTGTCAAAAACACAAGAAATAACAGATGTTGGCAAAGATATGGAGAAAAAGGAGCCCTCATGCCCTGTTGGTGAGAATGCAATCTGGTGCAACCACTGTGGAAAACAGTATAGAGTTTCCTTTAAAAAAAATTGCAAGTAGAATTATTGTGTGATCCTGTAATTCCACTACTGGGTATTTACCCAAAGAAAACAAAAACACTAATTCAAAAAGATAGTTGCACCCCTATGTTTATTGCATTATTATTTACAGTAGCCAAATTATAGGAGCTTAAGTGTCCACTAACAGAAGATGGATAAAAAACATATTACACACACATACACACACACTGGAATGTTATTTGGCCATAAAAAGAATGAAATCTTGCCATTTGCAACAACTTGCATAGGTAGACCCAGAGTGTATAATGCTAACTGAGTAAATCAGAGCAAGACAGATACCAGATGATTTCATGCATATATGGAATTTAAGAAACATATGAACCAAAAAGAAAAAAAAAAGGATAGAAGAAAACAAACTCTTAAATATAGAGAACACAGTGGTAATTACCAGAGGGGAGGTGGGTGGACAGATAGGTGAAACAGATAAAGGGGAGTAAGCATATACTTATCTTGATGAGCACTCAGAAATGTCTGGAATTTTGAATCATTTATATTGTACACGTGAAACTAATATAACACTGTATGTTAATTATACTTCAATTAAAAAAAAGCCATTTTGTAATAAGTGAGTGATTTAGGGCAGGAAATCTGCTTTCTCTAAAGTAGATGCCTTGGTCTCAGCCATGGCACTTCTTAAAATTTATAATGAATTGATTTATATGTATTTCGTGGCATTTCCCCCATTAGAGTATAGATAAGAAGTATAGTTATCATCAGCACTGTACGCAAGGCTTTGCAACAGAGGTTAGAATAGAGATGGTAAATTATTATGTCATTATTAATCCACTGTTTTGTATGGGCAGTAGAGAAATTATTGCCAAGAAGGAAAATACACATCTGTGGGCAACAAGATCCTCTTTGCTTGGTTAATGGAGAGACTTTTTTTAAAAGATTTTATTTATTTATTTGACAGACAGAGATCACAAATAGGCAGATTCACAAAGATAAAGCCATGGTCTGGGGGTGCTGACTGAGAGGATCTTATCTTCCAATGAGAGCATGTGTTTCAATGGCTGTCAATTTATGATCAGCCCCCGAGTTTGAGAAGATAAAGTTTCTTGGATGTCTCTTGCCCTCCAGTCTGCTTGTGTAGTTTCGATTTATTTTAGTAATGAATTCAGTTGGCATTTTCCCTCTGGAACCCTGTTATTAAAACAAACTTGACAGAGACTCTGCTTGCAGGTATAGCAGCGTAGGAATGAAATGAACTCCTATGTACAATATGAGTCTCAATATTGGTTCAGCCTTGGCATGACACTTAGAATGAGTGAGAGCAGTGGGAATCTCATTAATCCTCACAATTTAGCACCAGCCTCCCGGAGAGGAGAAAATCTTGTCTGATTGTAGTGTCCTGTTAGCCTTGTAAATTCACAGGAAAGGGCAATAAAAGGAGTAGAAGTATTTTTCCCAACTCTTTGGTCATTTGCTCATGAATCTAAGACAGAAGACTAACTGAAAAGGATTTATACATAAAATGAAATTATAGTGAGAAGACTCAGATAGCTGGAGAGAATTGTTATCAGTTATTCATTCATCTTTCATTTACTGAGCATGTACTATGTGCTTGGCACTATTTCAGGCACTACGCATGGAAACCTTAAGAAGCCATTCAAAATCCTTGCCCCCAAGGAGCTTACATTCTAGTAGGAAGAGAAAGACAACAACCGAATGAGAAAGTTAATTCGTAACTTCTGTAAAGAAAATAAATCAGGGTGATGTCAGTAGGACTCTCAGATGGGAGTAGTGGGAACTTTTAGGTTAATAGGGAAAAATTCTCTGGAAATGTGACATGGGAATGAAAAATGGATTTTTGGATGGAAGCAGCTGCAGAGATGGAAGTTAATAACATGCCTGCTAAGGAACAGAATGGGAGGAAGCCTTGTGCCTGAAATGAGTTCAGCATTAGGGAGACTCCCCCCCCCCCACAATCCTTTCCAAATGCTAAAATACAAATAATTACACTTCCCCATTCTTAACTACTTATTAGTGATGTTTATTACTTAACAGCAACATAATCCTGAACACGTTATTCATTCACTCTAATCTGACAACTATTACATGACAGTCTTAAAGTCTGTACACCTCCATGGCCTTCTTACATTCATACATGATAGCAATAAAGGCTAGTAACTATTGAGTTCTTATTGTGTGCTGGGCACTGTGCTAAGTGCTTCACCTATAATATAGCATTTACTCTTCTGGATAACTTTCTTAATAAAATAAGCACTATAATCTCTGTTTTGCAAATGAGGAAACTGAGTGCAGAAATGGTGAGTAGTTTGCTTGTGGTCATTCAGAGTTGGGATTTGAGGGGCGCCTGGGTGGCTCAGTGGGTTAAAGCCTCTGCCTTCTGCTCAGGTCATGATCCCAGGGTCCTGGGATCCAGCCCCCATCGGGCTCTCTGCTCAGCAGGGAGCC
>PISX010011717.1:0-64111 GCA_004024625.1 Mellivora capensis
TTTTTTTTAATTTATTTATTTGTCAGAGAGAGGGAGAGAGCGAGCAAGCACAGGCAGACAGAGTGGCAGGCAGAGGCAGAGGGAGAAGCAGGCTCCTTGCCGAGCAAGGAGCCCGATGTGGGACTCGATCCCAGGACGCGGGGATCATGACCTGAGCCGAAGGCAGCAGCTTAACCAACTGAGCCACCCAGGCGTCCCATAAATAAAATCTTTAAAAAAAATTTTTTTTTTTGAGATTTATTTATTTGAAAGAGTGAGTGAGTGAGGGAGTGTGAGGGGAAGGGCAGAGGGAGAGAGAGAGAGAATCTTAAGCAGACTCCACACTTAACGCAGAGCCGGACATGGGGCTGAACTCACCACCCTGAGATCATGACCTGAACCGAAACCAAGAGCTGGACACTTAACCTGCTGAGCCACCCAGGCACCCTGCACTTTAAAACTTTTTGATATAAATTTGATACAAATGGCCATTTAGAAATTCTGTCTGATCGTTTCCATGATTTTTTAAAAACCTAATTAATTTATTTTTTAAAGTAAATGCTGGACCCGACATGGGCTTGAACTCAACAACCCCAAGATCAGGAGTTGCATGCTCCTTCAACTGAGCCAGCAAGGTGCTCCTGATACTATGTTGTGCTCTTTTGGGGAGCCTTGGTCTGCTGTTTCTTTTTCTTTTTTTTTTTTTTTTTAAGTTTTTATTTATAAAATTTTTTTAAATTTATTTATTTGTCAGGGAGAGGGAGAGAGAACGAGCGAGCACAGGCAGACAGAGTGGCAGGCAGAGGCAGAGGGAGAAGCAGGCAGAGGGAGAAGCAGGACTCCATCCCAGGATGCCAGGATCATGACCTGAGCCTAAGGCAGCTGCTTAACCAACTGAGCCACCCAGGCGTCCCTTAAGTTTTTATTTAAATTCCAGTTACTTGGGGGGTGCCTGGGTGGCTCAGTCAGTTGGAAGTCTGCCCTCGGCTGGGGTCATGATCCCAGGGTCCTGGAATGGAGCCCCACGTCAGACTTCTTACTTAGCTGGAAGCCTTCTTCTCCTTCTGTCTGTCCCTCCCTCTGCCCCCCCCACCCCGCTTGTGCATGTGCGCACTCTCTCTGTGACAAACAAATAAATAAAATCTTTAAAAAATAAAAAAATAAACTGCACTTAGTTAACATACAGTGTAATATTATTTCAGGTGTACAATATAGTTATTCAGCACTTCTGTACACAGGTGCCCTCCTTCATCCCCATCACCTAGTTCACCCATCCCCCCACTACCTCCCCTTGGTGACCACGAGTTTGTTCTCAGTAGTTAAGAGTCTGTTTCTTGGTTTATCTCTCTTTCCCACCTTTGCTAATTTGTTTTGTTTCTTAAAGTCCACATATGACTGAAATACGGCATTTGTCTTTCTCTGACTTATTTTGCTCAGCAGAATACACTCTAGCTCCATCCACGTCATTGCAAATGATGCTGCTTCATTTTATACCCATGGTTTTAAAAACCAGGATTTCTAGTATTTCAAATCCAAATCCAAATTTTAGTCTGTAAGGTTAGTAACTACTCTGCTGAATCTGTTACATGTTTTATTTGCTTTTTCCAACTTTTTTCATCGTATTTGTGAGTTCCAAAGTAAGGTCAAGAAGTTGAAGCATTGTTTGGTATTTCATAAATCAAATCATTTTGGGGTAATATTAGCATTTTAAGCAGACCATTATATCAGTTACGTTTTCTGGTTATCTAGGAGGCTTCCTCCTGGGAAGGCAAAAATTTTTTCTGTTTGCTTTAAATTTTATTTGTCAGAGAGAGAGAGAGCACAAGCAGGGGGACAGGCAGGCAGAGGGAGAAGCAGGCTCCCCACCAAGCAGGGAGCCCCATGTAGGGCTCGATCCCAGGGCCCTGGAATAGTGACCTGAGCCAAAGGCAGATGTTTAACTGACTGAGTCACCCAGGCATCCCATGGGAAGGCAGAAGTTTTAAGTAGAACTTTAGCTCCCTTAGCCCTGATTCCAGTAGGGTATAAGGGTAGCAGGAGCAAGCTCATGGAGGACTCAGCCAACATTCCCTCAGTCAGCGCTGCTAACTGACAGGAGAATCATTCCTAGAGAAGCCTCATTTCTGTGGTCGGATCCTATTTGGATTGATGTCTGTTACGTTAGGAAAGTGTTCAGAATAGCTGATGCCACATAGTACTCTTAGATACTCACTCCATTTTCTGAAGATTGCTACCTTCTCCGTAGATCATGGTACGTTACTCTTAAGTTGGAGCCCAAGGAAGACAGCCACTTGCTCCCTTTTTTAGCCTTTAGACTTTGTCATCAACACCATTAAACCACGTTCCCCAAATCCCTTGCTGAAGGGGAAGGCCCAGATCTCTACCTGAATGGGAGCACCTCAGCTGCTATTAGCTTAATATAGTGTTGGGATTCTTTCTGCTTAAGATTTTTTTTTTTAGGGGCACCTGGGTGGCTCAGTGGGTTAAAGCCTCTGCCTTCGGCTCAGGTCATGATCCCAGGGTCCTGGGATCAAGCCCCATGTGGGACTCTTTTCTCAGCGGGGAGCCTGTTTCCGTTCCTCTCTTTCTGCCTGCCTCTCTGCCTACTTGTGATCTCTGTCTGTCAAATAAATAAAATAAAATCTTTAGGGAAAAAAAAAGATTTTTTTTTTAGGGCGCCTGGGTGACTCAGTCAGCTAAGCATCTGCCTTCAGCTCAGGTGGTGATCCCAGGACCCTGTGATGGAGTCCCACCTTGGGCTCCCTGCTGTGCAGGGACTCTGATTCTCCCTCTGCCCCTCCTCCCACTCGTTCTCTCAATCTCTCTCTCTCTCTCAAATAAATAAATTAAATATTTTTTAAAAAAGATTTTTAAAAATGAATCCTGCAGCGTTAACAATTTTTTTTTTCTTAAATATTACGGTATTTACTGACACCTGGACATTGAGACAAATTTCTTTGCTCTTTGGTAAACTAAAGTGGCAAAAAAAACTAAGGTGGCACATAGAGTAAGAGGCTGGGAGAAATAGCAATTGTTATTTAAAAGATGGAATAGGGGGCACCTGGGTGGCTCAGTGGGTCGAAGCCTCTGCCTTCGGATCAGGTCATGGTCCCAGGGTCCTGGGATCGAGGCCTGCGTCCGGCTCTCTGCTCAGCGGGGAGCCTGCTTCCTCCTCTCTCTCTGCCTGCCTCTCTGCCTACTTGTGATCTCTTATCTGTCAAATAAATAAATAAAATCTTAAAAAAAAAAAAAGATGGAATAGGCTCTGAGAAACCCTGCTTCTATGTGACATTTATTATCCCTCAGGTTCTCTAGCATAAGCCAAATTTCTGTTGTTTCAAGATTTGGTCAACACAGCTCAGAAGTCTAGCCTGGAGGGCCTTAGTAGCCACTGCTGGTATCAGGCCTGCAGCTCCGCTGGAATACCTTTATACTGAGCCTGAAATTCCACTCCCACTTGGGTTGGTGAGGCCCACAGCTAGAGGCCTAGAGGTCACCGTGCTAACATGTGGCTCAACACAAAGGAGAACTCCAGGGTGCCTCCTCTTTTACCCAGGTTCTCAGACAGCAGCTGGTTTAGTTGCATCCAGGTACTAGCCTGTATGCGTACTCCCTAGATTCCTTACGTTGTTTGCTGTGTACGGTCTACTAAGCTGATTAAAAGGATGGGCGAGAGAGTCAACATTTATTGAGCACCTGCTGTCTGCCAAGCACTGTGTATGTGCTTTGGGTGTATTATTTATTTCTTATTTTCTTTTTTTAAAGATTATTTATTTATTTATTTGAGAGAGAAAGAGCACATGCAGGAGGGAAGAGGGTGAAGCAGGCTTCCTGCTGAGTAGGGAGCCCCATGTGGGGCTCAACACCCAGAACCCTGCCAAAGGCAGGTGCTTAACTGACTGAGCCACCTGACTGAGAGGTGCCTCTCAGATGAATTATTTAATACTCAAAACAGTCTTATGAGATAGGTATTCTTCATCCCTAATTTCAGAAAAGCAAAATAAGTAACTTTCCTCAAACTCAGGTTTCCCTGTTTTAATTATAAACAATGTATAAATTGGGAGTCAGTGGTATTATAATAGTGATGTATAGCAACAGATGGTAGCTACACTTGTGGTGGACTTAGCATAATGGATAAACTTGTGGAATTACACTGTGTTGTACAGCCGAAACTAATATAACATTGTGTGTCAACTATACTTAAAAAAAAAAAAAGATGTATAAATTGGTGATGGTTTTCTGTCAGATCTGCAAACCAGTTTTGTTCTCGCCCTTCCCTTATGTTTTATAATTATTGGTTCCACTTTTGTGATTCTTTCAGGGAAAGGTGACCTATAGACAACCTACCTATGACTTGTGAGACCCTGAATCCTAACCACCATGTTATTGACCTTTCCTAGGATCCTATCCTTCCCCTAAAGCTGGAGCAACTCTGGTTGTGTACAAGGACCTGCTGGTACTATTTGGTGGCTGGACGCGGCCGAGCCCATATCCCCTGCACCAACCAGAGAGATTCTTTGATGAAATACACACTTACTCACCCTCTAAAAATTGGTAAGCCATAAAGATAAGATCCTTTCAGTCTGGAATACAAGATTTCAAATGAATGGACAACCTCCATTTTTTGTGTCCAGGAATCTCTTTTGAGAATTTGGTAAAAGCTCCGGACTCTGTTCCAGGAAGTAAATTCACATATGCACAGATGTGCTGACAGTTATGGAGAGTTTACAGGGCCCCCTAAAACCTAAAGCTAGGGGTGCCTGGCTGGTCCAGTTGGTGGGGCGTGCGACTCTTAATCAGGTTTTCAGTTCAAGTCGTATGTTGGGTGTAGAGCTTACATTAAAAACGGTTTTTTTAAAAAGGTGAAAATGAAGAAAAAAAAGAATTAAAAAACTGAACTAAAGCTAAGATCCTCTCTTCCAAAGAGAAAAAGTAGAAGAGGTTTATTCCTCTTCCTAGAAAAATAAATGGCCATTTGGGGAACGGGCTGGGGAGGGGTGTCTTCCATTTTGGTGGCTTATTTCTCAGGTGTACTGTGGATCCAGATGATTCTTTGTTCCCTGCTGTGTCTCCAACTGATTCCTGACTTTTTTTTACTTTTTCCTTGTAATGGACTACTTAGTACGGGGCTCTTGGCAGCTGCAGCTGATCAGGACTGTAGAAAGAAGTAGAAGGTGGTGCTTCATTAGCACATTAGGCTGAAACAGCCAGGGAGCCATGATGGCATCTCTGGTCATCTGTCCACTCCACCTCTAAGCCATACACACTGAGAACTTAAAAGTGAGCATAGCTTTAGCAGGTTTGTAGGAAAGGCGTAATACCTTCTGCCATCTTCCATTTACTATCCTAACAGTGTCTCTACTGAAGGTGATAGGATTGTCATTTTAAGTGGATACCTACTTACTGTTTCCACCTTAAATACGTAAGACCAGATACAGGTGGTTACTTCTTGGCTTCCTCCTCTCTTTTTATATTAGGTGGAACTGCATTGTGACAACCCATGGGCCACCTCCCATGGCTGGCCATTCCTCCTGTGTGATAGATGATAAAATGATTGTCTTTGGTGGCTCCTTAGGATCCCGGCAAATGTAAGTATATTTGGCTTGCTGCCTGTCAGCCTGAAGGTAAATACTCCCCGGAATAACAGGTCAGAAGAGTGAACTAGTCAGGTCAGTATTCTCAGCATGGTTCTGACCCAATCAGTTGTTGCTTCCTAGCATTCTCATGTTTGATCCCCGAATCACAGAGCAGGAGGTTGAAAAACTTCCTCCATAAAATCAGAGCTGTGTAGAATCTTTTTATTTGGTTTGTGGTTCATTGAGTGGGACCAAATTCTGATGTAGCCTCCACCTTGTCTGTTTCTCCCCGTGCCTACAGAAGGCTACTGTCTAAGAAGCAAAAGTCCTTTTACTTTCTCTCCTTTATTACCCAGCCTGTGCCCTTTTGGGCTTTAGAGAAGAGAGGTAGATTGACAGGAGAAGTTGAAAATGGTTCATTTTCCAAATGAGATGGGTTGATAGAGTGGGTAGGAGCAAGAAAACTCTCAGGTCCAGTGCAGTTCTGTGAGGCTGTGCTCCCTACCTTCTGTCCTTACCACCTCTGGTCACAGCTGGCCAGCTCAGGCCAGAGTCAAGAACCAGAGCATTCCATCTGAATCACTCTTTATCTGAGTTGGTGGTAGCTGCATTAATGGTCAGGAGAGGGAAATTGATGAGCTGTCAGAAGTAAAAACATTCCAGATCCAATTCTCTTCTCTGTTAGACAAGGTATTCCCCATCTTCCTGTTTCAAAACATTTATGGAGAGACTGTGAGCTGCTCCCAGATGAGAAAGTTTAGGGCTTAGAGTTCTTACTCCTGTTTTCCTCTTTATGAGTCAGTGATTTTAGTGAGGTGACGGTAAAATAGAGATCGCCTTCCTAGTCTCTCCTGGCCATACTGGCCCCTTGGAGGTTGGAGATGCCAATTTGTCCTTGATAAAACTGCAGATCTCATGAGCCAAGGTGAAATTACTGTTGTAGCCAGAATCAATAAATCTTTATCTCCTAGACAATGATAGAGTTACCTTTTGCATCAGTTTTCTCTCTTTCTTGTGGTTTTGCTTTTGAATGGCTATATCCTGGTCAGTAGCTATTTCCTGCTATCACTGGTTCACTCTTACTTCAGGTACTAGTATGTGGCTGCAGACATGACTCAAAAAGACCTTATGGGTCTGTGGGTTTGAAGGTCTTGAGATGGTTCCAGGGAAGCAAAGGTTTGAAGGTCTTGAGATGGTTCCAGGGAAAGAAGGGGAAGAAAACGATAGTTTAAAATGCTACGGCCATGGCACTTTGCTGGGCATCTTTATAAATGTAACTTCCAGGGACATCTGGCTGGCTTAGTTGGTAGAGCATACAGCTCTTGATCTCAGGGTCATGACTTCAGTCCCCACGTCCGGCATAGAACTTACTTAAAAATAATAATTTAAGAAATAAATAAAATATAAATGTAACTTCATTTATATCAGCTCTGTGGTCCCTGGGAGCTCCCAACTCTTTCAACCTTATGTCCTTATCTTATAGGAGCAACGATGTCTGGGTCCTTGACCTTGAGCAGTGGGCGTGGTCCAAGCCGAACATCTCCGGCCCCAGTCCTCATCCTCGAGGTGGCCAATCTCAGGTGCTCAGGAATTAAAATAACTATTCAGCAAACACTGTAGCATCTTCCAGTTAGGATGGGAAAGGGAGGAGGGAGTCAGGTAAGCTGCCAACATGCATAAGCCAAAGAGACTTTATCATTCTTTTTTTGCTGGTATTTATTTTTCAACTTCTAATGGGTTGTATTTATTTTTAGTGGCTTTATATTATCTTCTCCCCAAAGCATTTACTTTGCTGTTTCATTTCTCAAGAGAACCCTGCATTTTATATACACTCACATTAATGTTTGATCAACAAGGAATATATCCATTCAGGTGAATCATCACTAATTTGTTCACAAGGATCGGAATTGACACTGTTTGGGGAGAATGGAGAACTTATGGTGACTGGAATACTCTGATTTGGGTTCTGGGTAGGCTGTTTTCATATACCACTGACGCATAGGAGGTCAGATACCTGTGTCTTTGTTGGTTTATTTTAAATGTCTTCCTCTCCCCAGATTGTCATAGATGATGCAACTATCTTAATCCTTGGAGGGTGTGGCGGTCCCAATGCTGTGAGTATTGCTGGTATGGCTTTCCAAAGCACGTGCTGCTAAGGGTTCAGAGCTTGCTTCCCTGTCTCACCTTGTGAGCTTGGTGTCCTTTTTATTGAAGGAATACCTTTTTCACTTTGGGTATATAACCATGGTATTTTCTGGCCAAACTCTTTCTTTTTCCTTTTCTTTCCTTTCCTTTCATTTCCTTTCTTTTCCTTCTCTTCTCTTCTCTTCTCTTCTCTTCTCTTCTCTTCTCTTCTCTTCTCCCTTTCCTTTCCTTTCCTTTCCTCTTTCTTTCTTTGGTGGGGTGAGAGGTGCTTTAAATCAAAGACATTCGTCTCTTAAATATTCATACCTCTATCTATATTCTTCCTACTGCCACTTCCTCTTTAGGCTGTATGGTTTGCTGCTATCATTTTTTTCAAGGAGGGGTGGGACAGAACAACAGTCTGATAACTGCCAGAATTTACATGGAATTTATTGAAGAATGCAGATTGAGAAAGTTGTGAATATGTATTATCTACCCTCTCCCCCACCAACACACATAGGCAAAATTGAGAACCACTTAAAATTGATTCAGGGTTATAAGCACAATTCCATGGTCGGGCCAGCCGTAGTTTGTGAATAAAGGAGGGCATGATGAGGGCACGAGTGAGTGAATGAGTGGCCACAAATGTGGTTGTAGTCTTTTTTTTTTTTTTAAGATTTTATTTATTTATTTGACAGAGACACAGTGAGAGAAGGAACACAAGCAGGGGGAGTGGGAGAGGGAGAAGCAGGCTTCCCGCTGAGCAGGGAGCCCCATGTGAAGCTCAATCCCAGGATTCTGGGATCATGACTGAGCCGAAGGCAGATGCTTAACCAACTGAGCCACCCAAGTGCCCCACAAATGTTGCTATTCTTCTGAAGAGCCCACACACCCTCTAGATCAGACGGCACAGCTTTGAGATTCCTGTGATGGGTATGTGTCGTGTATGTGTTGTGTAGTGTACCTCACCTCAGTCCTCTTGTTGGTCCTTCTCTTCTAGCTCTTCAAGGATGCTTGGTTATTGCACATGCACTCGGGCCCCTGGGCCTGGCAGCCACTCAAGGTAGAAAATGAAGACCATGGAGCCCCAGAACTGTGGTGCCACCCAGCTTGTCGGGTAAGCAGGGCATTGACAAGCCAGTGAGAGAAGGGCCCTAATTGTAAAGCCTATTTGGGTTGTCAGATTTCCAAGCAAATTTGTATGGAAATAAAAAACACCTTGAGGGACGCCTGGGTGGCTCAGTTGGTTAAGCAGCTGCCTTCGGCTCAGGTCATGATTCCAGCGTCCTGGGATCGAGTCCCACATCGGGCTCCTTGCTCGGCGGGGAGCCTGCTTCTCCCTCTGCCTCTGCCTGCCACTCTGTCTGCCTGTGCTCACTCTCGCTCTCTCTCTCTCTCTCTGACAAATAAATAAATAAAATCTTTAAAAAAAAAAAAAACACCTTGATGTCATAAAAGAAATGGACGTTAACTGTTGTTCTTTGGGCATTGCTCATATGTGAACTTCTAGGTGGGAAACCTGTGTGGGCCCCACTGATCCTTTTTTTCCTTTTTCTAAGTATATTTATTTGAGAGAGCATGCGTGAGCATGAGCTGGATGTTGGGGGTCGGGGTAGGGAGGGCAGAGGGAGAGGGAGAAGCAGGCTTCCCACTGAGTAGAGAGCCTGCTTCAGGGCTCAATCCCAGGACCATGGGATCATGACCTGAGCCGAAGGCAGACGCTTAACTGACTTAGCCACCTGGGTGCCCCAAGTTTATTTATTTATTTATGTGCTCTACATTGAACGTGGGACTTGAACTCCTGACACCAAGATCGAGAATTGAACACTCCACTGACTGAGTCAGCAAGGTGCCCCACCACTGATCCTTTAAGTGCCAGCTTTAAGCATCTCTTTGTCTGTGAACCTTTCCTCAGGGTCCCCAAACAAAAACTGATTCCTCCTTCACCCTATCCCTATCCTACACACACACCTCTTATGATGGCACTTGTCATGCTTCAGCCGTGGATTGTTCCCATGTCTGTCTCCCCTTCTGGCCTAGAAGGCAGGCTGCATTATTTTCATCTCTGTATCTCTGGTACCTGTATAATGCCTGGCCTGCCCAGGTGCTCATAATAAAATGTTTGAGGCTTAAATGAATGATCAGAACTGAACACAGGTCTTTTGTCTTCCAGGTGGGGCAGTGTGTGGTGGTCTTCAGCCAGGCTCCTAGTGGGAGAGCCCCACTGAGCCCCAGTTTGAATTCCCGCCCATCGCCTATCAGTGCCACTCCTCCAGCCCTGGTTCCTGAAACCCGAGAGTACCGCTCACAGTCTCCAGTAAGGAGTATGGATGAAGCCCCTTGTGTTAACGGCCGCTGGGGAACACTGAGGCCCAGAGCTCAAAGGCAGACCCCCTCAAGTTCCCGGGAAGGGAGCCTTTCCCCAGCCAGAGGGGATGGCTCTCCCATCCTCAACGGTGGAAATTTGTCTCCAGGAACAGCAGCTATAGGTGGCTCTTCCTTGGATAGCCCTGTGCAGGCCCTATCTCCTAGCACTCCATCTACCACTGAAGGATATGACCTCAAAATGGGACTTTCTTTGGCCCCCCGACGAGGGTCACTACCGGATCAGAAAGATCTGAGGTTAGGATCAATAGATCTGAATTGGGATCTGAAACCTACTTCGAGTAGCAATCATATGGATGGTGTGGACAACAGGACAGTTGGGGGAAGCATGAGACACCCTCCTGAACAGACGAATGGTGTACACACCCCACCACACGTGGCCAGTGCCCTTGCAGGAGCTGTCTCCCCAGGTGCCCTGCGTCGGAGTCTAGAAGCCATCAAAGCGATGTCATCCAAAGGCCCCTCAGCCTCCGCAGTGCTAAGTCCTCCTCTGGGGTCTTCTCCAGGCTCTCCTGGGAACCAGAACCTGAGCAGTGGAGAAACAGTTCCCGTTCCCCGCCCAGGGCCTGCCCAAGGAGATGGACATTCCTTACCTCCCATTGCCCGCCGTCTGGGCCACCACCCTCCACAATCCCTAAATGTTGGCAAACCTTTGTACCAGAGTATGAACTGCAAGCCCATGCAGATGTACGTGCTAGACATTAAAGATACCAAGGAGAAGGGGCGGGTCAAATGGAAAGTATTTAATAGCAGTTCTGTGGTCGGACCTCCTGAAACCAGCCTGCATACAGTGGTCCAAGGCAGGGGTGAACTCATCATATTTGGAGGACTCATGGACAAGAAACAGAATGTGAAGTACTATCCAAAAACAAACGCCTTGTACTTTGTGCGAGCAAAGAGATAATGTGTTCTAAACCCCCTTCCCTTTCTGTGGCTTTTAATTTTCCAGCGTGCAAGCATTTGGACTGCGAATTGGGAAAACAAAGGACAGAATTACTCCCATAAACCAAAACCCCAATTCCCAACCTCACTCACTCCAGGCTGGGATCGAAACTCATTAAGAAAAGAATTATATATAAATATATATTATATAGCCAACTCTGTTTACAAAGAGGGAGAGATCTCCGTCCTGGTTCAGATAAATTTGTTGCTGTGTTTTAGCAGAGGCTGTGCTGCCTTTTTCTACTTTGCTGGTAACTAGACCAAGAATTTAGGGAACAGACTAATGTCAGAACTTAACTAGAACAACTGAAGAGCCCCCGTAAATTTTTATGTGGCCTTCTTGGAGTTAGAGAAAGAAAGAGCATGTGTAAGGTGCACATGTGGAGCCTCCCGATCCACGAGCTCCAGGAGCTGGCAGGGTGAAAGGAGCCTGTAGAGAACTCTTCCTTCCTTCCTTTTAAAACCACGCAGAACCTGTGCAAATGTCTCTTTGCGGTCATGCCCTCTGCCTGGCCCTGTTCTATCCTTGTGACCGAGGAAAATTACCCAGCCAGGAATTCTGTTGCACGTGTGTGTCCCAGGATCACCATGGGGCAGTGTTAATGCAGAGACGCCTGTTCGCCTAGTGTCCACTGGTCTTGAGCACGCTCCCTCTGTGTCTCAGAAAACATACTGGTGTCTGCTTTTGGGATTTTCTGACAATCGTATTTGATTGCAAGTTGCCAAAACCCACATTTGTTCCCTTAAGACTTGATCCTCAGAAGCTGCCTTTCCCTTTCCCTTCTTTTTTTAAATTTTTTGGCATATGTGGATTTTTTTTTTTTTTTTTTTTTAAAGCAAGCCCTGAGAGCGTTCCCACTTTCTGTTTCTTTTACAAAGCTAAGGTGCCCAGGGAAATCTCCTAGAGATATTTCTGGAACCTGTTCTCTGGTATCACAGAGGGGCCTGGTAGGGAATTCCAAGATGCCAAAAGCATGAGAAATCCTTGAAGCGTCAAGAATACTGTTTTTTTTCCTTTGGGCTTCTTTTTACTTCCAAAGCGCGTTAGGCACACCCACCCATATTTATACAATGTGGAAATTGATCCTGGAAGAGAATCCCAGTAGTAGTTCCTTCTAGAAGTAATTTTGCCTCTTGCTGTGACATGCATTTTTCTGCATGGCTATTGACTAGTGATTGGGTTGAGAGTCGGGTGCTTAGCCTCCTTGAGGCAAGGCACACCTTGGGAGCAGCCCCTCCTTCGTGACTGTCTCCTTCACATGTGGCCCAAATAAGAGTTGGGTTTTTATGTCACATGGTTCCTGAGGTAATGTGCAACCAACTAGAGCATTCCTTTGGTTGATACAGGAAGTTACAAATTACCAGTCTCTAAACCATGGCCTGGGCCTAGGAGATGTTAGAGTAAGTCAAATGGCACCACTTTAATTTTTGGTGATTTCTCATCAGTGGAAAGATTTTTACTTTGCCTTTAGGATTTGAATTTCAGAACACTGCATTTCCCATCTTTCACACTCCCCTTTTTTCCTGTTAGCATTTCCCAAGCACAAGCCTGCTACAGCTGGCCCCGGGTCCTGGCTTTAGGCCAGCCCTTAGCAATCTGTCTGATAAGTGTGTTTTCTCCTATGACATCATGTTGAATTCTTTCCCGTAGCCATTAGCTTTTACAATGTGGTCTTGGTGGGAAAGCCTCCCTGGTGCCAAGCCCAGGAAAAGGCCAGCTCACAGGGAGAGGTCTGTGTTCCAGAGACTGTTCCCTTAGATGACGAAACTGCCATGTGCCTATTTACTGTGGTATCCACATACTCCTAGCTCAGCACTTTGCTTGCTGGACACCTTGCTCCTGGGCTATTGCCGATCCTCCTTCAGCAAAGACTGTTAGATCATGTGGGGTCCTTATTTGCAAGAGAAAGCCTAGCCTGTAAGATTAGGTATTACTTTATTGCTATTGCCGAACCATGTTTATGACATTGCATCTGTGCATGGACAGCATCCCCAAACTCAGTTCCTGTTTAAATATAAAGTATTTGGAAGCCTGAGAGTTCAGAATCTCAGCTTTGTCACCATTCCCTTAGTCCTGTGGCCTCCCTCAGCCGGCTGTTGGCTCGTGGATTCCCTCTGTCTTCCCCAAACAGGCAGGCAGCGGAGGTGACGACTCCCTTGGAAGGTCGCTGGCTCCTTGGAGCTCCGTGGCACCCAGTGTTACCCAGACTGCTCAGAAGTGCGCCGTGTGTTGTCAGCTCCTTAGGAACATCTGCTTCATCTGCACCTGGTGGTGGTGGCCTTGGTGGCTCTTGGGCACTGTGGCCAGATAACTTAGGAGAGCATCTCCACACAGTCAAGGTGGTCGTGTCCTCAGGCCCCTGTGAAGCCACGCGTTCAGGAACTTCGGGTGTCGCCCCTGCGGAGAGCATTCCCCAACACCCTGGGTGCTTCCATGAGGGCACGTTTAACCACGACTCTGGTTTGGACAGGATGCCAATTTTGTCTTAACGATTCACTGAGAAAAATGAGACAAAGTTTCTTTGGCCTTCACGAGCACCTAAATTAGCAAATATTTGTCAGTATTGAAGTATTTAAAATACGTGTTGTTTCTTACTTGAAGCTTTAACCCCTTCCGTTCCTGCAAGTGTGCCTTTGAGAGCCCCACGTCACATGGACTTCCCTGGCCCCCTCGTGGACCTCCTGTGAGAGTCTCGGTGTCTTCCTTTCCTCTTGGACAGGGCTTCCGTTTTCTCACCTTGCAGGCTGGGCAGTAGAGAGGCTTCTGTATTTCCATTCACATTTCATGGGTGGTGGGCTGTGCAACCACCCCTTTACACACACACCCCGCACACACTTCTGTATTTTAGGAGCACAAAATAGGTGTCGAAACAAGTTACATTTAGTTGTAAGGTAATACTGGCCTTCCTCTCCTCCCAGCCCTCTGCAGATTGATCTGATTTTAATGTTTGAGTTTTATATCAAGAGCTAAAACCACGAACTATCCCAGGAACTGTGTTGGAACTCTCTCAAATAAAGAAAAGAAGAGGACAACAAAAGAAAACCAACGTGAGAAGTCTTGACGTTGGAGAACAGAAAGCCACCAGCTGATGGAGAACAGAGGAATACTTCCTTTCCTCTAACTTTATCTCTCTGGGTTTCCCTTTGCTTTGCTTCTTTGGTTCCCCTTAAAAGTGATGTTCCTGTGGGTTTGTCTGTCTGTCCTTGTCTTTGTGGTGGTCCTGGCATGGTGATGTGCTCTGCTTTGCGTTGTCTCTGCTCTCTTACCAGCGCACAAGTCAGTGGGGAGGATCTGAACACACCCAGGGGGAAGGAAGTTGAACTTTGAGGCCTGCATCCCGCACAGCCTCCCCCACGAACTGCAGAAGGCATGTTCTGCATGGTCACCAGTAAGTGGCTCCCTCTCACTGTGTTCATTGTCCTATGAGAGCAGCCCTTAGGCCTTGGCTCCACCCTTGCTCTCCTCGCTCTGCTCCCTTCCCACCAACCAGGGTTCATGTCAGCGCACACCTGTCGTGCCCTGGCGAAGCTGGTGCTGTGAGTGATGTTTCCCATACAACTCAGGGGTCCCAAATGGCTTACCCTGAGATGGTCATTTTAGGCACATAACAGTGTAGGAATGAAAAGTGGACTTCATTGGTATTTAAATCTGTCAGTTTCATTTTTTGTTAAGGTTTTCCCTGATGACTTTTTAGCAATTTAACAAATAAAACAAAATGGACAGAATTGTCTTAACTGTTTTATTAGTAGAAAAGAAGAAAGAACTGTCATGGAGAGCAGTTGAGATTGGAGATTGAAATTGGAAGCAAGGTAGTTGGAAAACCTGCCCTTAACTGCTCTAGGAAGGTTGTGTTTGGGGTAGAGGTGGGGAGCTGCCCTTCCCTGGGGACAGCTCCCATTGAATAATGAGGCAACTCTCGGTTATGCTCAAAGGATTTGCTATTTCAGAGCCTCAGGCACCACCCTGTAGTGGAGACTCAAGAGAGGGGATGAGCTTGGAGCAGGGCCCCAGCGACCAGGACAGCAAAAACTACATCATTGCTGGCCTCTTAAGCAAAGAGGAGGACACGGGGCCCCTGGATCTTGAAATAGCACGGCAAATGGTGGTTAGAAACACAAGCCTGAAGCCTCAGAGGCCTGTGTTCTAATCCTGCCTTCCCCTGCTTTCTGCTTAACCTTGAATGCGAGTTTCCTCATCTGTAAATATAATTGTTTCTGTCTTAAAGTTTCATGAGGATTAGCTGAGGTTGTGTATGAAAGCACTAGGCACAGTGTCTGGCGCATGGTGAGTGCTCAGTAGATGGTGGCTACTATTTATAATGAACCTTGGAAGAAAATAGAGACTCGGGAAGGAAAGCGCTGGGCTCGCTGTGTAAATTGCTACAAGCATGCCCCTGCTGAGGATTATGCGTGTCTCTGGTTGTCTGGGTCATCTTTTAGATGTCCGCGTGAGAACCTCTGAGGCTTTTGCCTCTTGAGAGCAGTAAGTAGCAGCTGCTGCCATAAATCAGGTCAGAATTGTCTCATTGTTTAATCTCCCTTTTGGACTTGAATTCCTTGGTTTGCTAGTTGAATTCTGCCTCTGGCACATAAGGTATCCTTCTGCCTGGATTCAAGGGCACACTTAGTTGGCTCCCCATTCTGGAAGTGTCAGCTGGGGACTGATGACATGAGTCTGCCCACCTGCATGGGGGCCTGGGAGGAGACAGGCACCACAAGGGTAGGGGGCTGAAACCACTTGCTGACTACATGCCAGTTTCTTATACCCATGGGTCTTTGTGCCGAGCACCATTATGTTCTTTTCGTTCGGTGAGTGCTGTGTGCTGACCCTGTCCCAGGCTCAGGTGCCGCGAGCCCACAGCTCTCATGCTAGCTGCACATTTGTGTCTCCCAGGATGTGGCATGAAACTTCCCTTTCTAACAGCATGTAGTCCAATACTGTCTATTCCACGTCCTGTACTTTGAGACACAGTAAACTAGAGCATGGCCGGAGGAAGGGTCCTGGGTCTGAAGGATCCAGCGCCATGTGCTGGCTGCTGCTAAATTGGCAAGAGGCAGAACGACTGTTCTGTATTCTTTCACAGTCGCCCTTGTGGAAGGGCTGGGCTCATTGTGGGACTGCTGGGCGGAATGAGGTCCAGTGGGTAGAAGCTCTAGAGAAGAGATTTCTGCATCATTGGGAAGAACTCCGTTATGGTCAGAGCTGTATGTATCAGAACCAGTTTGGCACTGCTGGGGGAATTCAAGCATTTCCTGGGCAGTCTAGAATGTTGTAGAGGAGGCGGCGTTTAGTGAGTAGGGTGCCAGGGCGATCGTGGTCCTGCAGAAGGAGGCAAACATCAGTGCCTGGGGAGGACCCCACATGCTCAGCTTTCAGGATAGGTTGGCCTGTAAGCCCCCCAGACAGTATCCTAATGTAGTCTGTCCCTCCACGGGCCATGCTCCTGCTCCAGAGATCATGACCTGAACATGAAGACAGCAACGTGATCGGCCTCAGGTCAGAGGGTGTGTGGGAACAGAGAAGAGGGGATATGCCAGTGTCAGGGAGAACACAACTCAGAGAAGATCCATGATTCCCCCAAGGCTGGCAGGGGGCGGCAGCCACTGCCTTCCCACGCAGGTCTAGCACAAGACTCCCGGGCTGCTCCCCTCGGTATCAATGGGCCAGAGGCCTATGCACGTTTAGGTCTAAATGACAGCACCTAGCCATGGGAAGGGCAGCTCCACACTTCCCTTTCTCCTTCCCAGGACTTGGTTTTACTTCTCTGACTCTGTGAGTAAGCAGTGCGGGAATCACTGACTCAGACGAGGAGACCGAGGCCTTGCCCATGTCCCTACCCTCAGCGAGCCCCGCAGCCTATGGCTTTGCCTCCCATCACCCTCATCTGGGGAACCCTGAAAGGCCAGCCTTTGAGCACCCTCATATCCAGCAGGACAGGAGGCATCACCTCCAAATCTTGCAGGCTGGTCTGCTTGTAGTGCTGCCACAGGGGACCGGTGTCCACACTTGCTTCTTTGTGCCTTCCCACCTCCCCAGAGATGAGGGAGCATACCTAGCTCGGGTCTGCCTTCTGCCTTCAGTGGCCATAACTGTCCCCTCTCCCCTATGATCTACCACTGCCAACAGTAGTCCAGGCTCTTGTAGATGCTCTGAGAGGTCATGCTTCTACTGTTACTGGAAGTGCTCAGAGATTGGGAACTTGCATGGGGGGGAATGACAGAGCTGATGTATGCATCAGATCAAAAATGGGACCAAGAGGGGCGCCTGGGTGGCTCAGTGGGTTAAAGCCTCTGCCTTCGGCTCAGGTCATGATCCCAGGGTCCTGGGATCCAGCCCCGCATCGGGCTCTCTGCTCACTGGGGAGCCTGCTTCCTCCTGTCTCTCTGCCTGCCTCTCTGCCTACTTGTGATCTCTGTCAAATAAATAAATAAAATCTTTAAAGAAAAAAAAATGGGACCAAGAGACCCCTCCATGCGCTTTCAACTCAGAAAGGGCTTCCTAGAGAGGCTGTAGGACAGGGACATGGGCTGACTTCCAACCAGAAAAGACCTTGGTTCAAAAGCTGGTACTGTCACTTTGGGCTGAGACAAATCATCCCACAACTAAAGGGCACGTAGGAGTCTCTTGATCCCATCTGAGCCTCAGTGCCTCAGTTTTATCACTAACGTGGGTCGATGCTGCTAGCCTCACAGGTTAGCAGTTCAGCAGTAATTGTTCATCTGTGGAGTGGGTGCGCTTCCCCAGGAGACCACTTGGGGGCACCCTGTGAAAGGCTTTGCATCCTAGGCACTCTATCAGAGGCCGACTTCAGAGGGAAACTGAATGGGCTGGAGGAGAAAAATGCCCATTCTCCCTTCTCTCTGTTAGTAAAGCCAGGGTAGGACCTCATCCCTGGCCTCTTGCCACATTTCTGAGCACCACCCCCAGGCTGGCTCCCTGCCCTCTCTGCCCCAGCCCCCAGTTGTGGGAAAACCAGTGTTTTCCCCACTGGGCTGGGCTCTGGGCCCAGGCCCTGTCAGCACGCACAAAGCTGAGCTGATGTTAGAAGAAAATGCCTAAGAGGGCTGGCAGAGTGTGCCATTTCCCCACCAGGGAACCTGTCTGCCTACCCACTGTAGGAAAGGGAAAGAGAGCTGGGGCCAGGCCTTACCAGGCAGAAACCTGAAAAGAGGAAGGAAGCTCCTGCCTACCCATCAGCAAGGGCAAGAGAGCCCAGCAGTGCCCTGGGGATCAGTCATTCCCAGCACACCTCCCCCTGAGCGTGCACTGACCCTCGAGGTGCTGGGACACAGATGGCTGAAAAAGGGCCTGCCCCAGGAGTTGTTCATAGCCTCCTCACAAACCAGGGAGGTATTTCACTGAGCTGAACAAAGGTGACAAATCCTGGGCTTCAGAAGCCGAAGACAGTCCCAGGTAACAGACTAAAAAGACACAAAGAAGGTAGAGAACTGTCAGTAAGCAACAGCCAGTCGGGCAGGAGAGCTGTTCAGAAGCCAGAGAGAGCTGAGAGATGGGTTTCTCCATACCCCAGCCTCACCCCACTAAACTGAGGCAGGGAGCAGATGAGAATAAAGTCTGTCTGGGGGATCCCAGGCCTGGCCTGGGGCAGTCAGTAATGCAGGATGTGGGCAGTCCTCCAGGCCTCACACTGGGAAAGACCCATTCACTGTGGTCCAGGTAAAGTGTAGAGGAGCTGTGGGAGATCTGGCATATCAGGAGGGCTGAGGGCAATGCAGAGTGACCCATATGGATTTGATGACCAGGGGCTATTGCTTCAGATGTAGCAGGGAAAGCAGCTTATGACCAGCCACAGTGGGAGGAGAGGCCAGCACAGATGGGGCCATGGCGGAATTATGAAAGAGAGTTCTCCCTGGAGCAGGAGACCCACAGGGTCCAGAACAGAGGACGTCCAAGGAGAGGGTGCTCCCCTCCCCACACATGCTTCCCTGGCATTTGGGTAACCCCTCCTACACATTGAACATGAGCCCCAGGGCCAGGGGAGGGCGAGACAAAAAGAAACAACCTTGAGGAGATTGAAATGAAACTGTAGAGAATGAGAAGTCAACTGAATTTAAGTTCACCGCGAAATTATTGGATTAAAATGGCTGCAGACAGATTAAATCAAGTCAGGAAACAAAGCTCTTTTTCAGTGAAGGTAAGAGCTTGTACTTGCTCCAGTTAGAAGGAAAGAAATCAGATGAAGGACTAGGGAATCCCAAGAACCGAGGGTGAGAGGCGCTATGGCCAGTGCCAGAGGGAGAAAGGAGAAGGGTGTTCCAGTAGAGAGAATAGCTTTTGCAGAGGCACAGAAATCTGAGTGTGACCGGCCCTTCCGGGACCTCGAGGAAGGTCAGTGTCACCCGAGTGCACAGGGCAGAACTGGAGAATGCACTGGAGAGGGGGATGAGAGGCAGGCAGGTGTGGGGTCTGGACCCAGGTGGGGGTGACCACAAGAGGATGTTAATGTATAGGGAGAAAACTCAGCCCCTGGCGGCTGACTACATCAAGAGAGCAGGAGGCCGGCACCCACTCCTGCTTTAAGCAAACATGTAATGCTGTGTGCCAGACCCTTCCTGTGGAGCTGACATTTCAGTGGGGGGTGAGGGAGAAGGAACAGATGGGTAAAGAGCTGAGCAGGACCATTCCAGATGAGGACCGTGAGGATTATAAAGTTGGGATGTGACAAAATGTGATGGGCTTGGGCTCACCAGAGAAGGCCTTTCGGAGGAGGTGACATTTTAGCTGAGACCCGAATGTAAGAGCAGTGGGGGCAGAGAGAACAGCAGCAGCAAAGGCCCTGAGGCAGGCATGAACTTGACAAGTTCAAGGAGCAGAGGAAAGGCCAGCATGTCTGGAGTATGTGAGTGAAGGCAGAGGGTGCAGATAGCCCTTTAGGCCATGGGGAGGGAGGGGTGGCCATGACCCTAGGTGCAGTGGGTGGCCATTAGAGGGTTGTAAGCAGGGAAGTGATACATGAGGCTGTCCAGGTCAAGGACACCAGCCTTGCTGCCAAGCAGGCCTCGCACATTCCAGGCTCAGAAGAACTTTCTGGGGATGATTTGGCAGCTCAGCCCCAAATTTTATATTTAAACAGGATCTAGACATTTCCAGTGTTCCCTTCCTCTCTACCCTGCTGTCCTGTTTCTAAGTGCAGTTGCCTGGTTATTTGATCGCAGTCCCCACCAGAGTGTGGGATCCACAAGGGCAGGGTCCGCATCTACTTCCCATTGGTCTTCCCAGTGTCTGGCCTGCCACGGGGCGTGTTTGTCCACACTTGACAAGTACCCGTCTGCATCCCCTTGGGCCTGGGATGTTTGCCCAGCTTCCTAACTGGTCCTCCTTCCAGGTGCACCCTCTTCAGGCCATTTCCCAAGCTGCAGCCACAGCCAGTCAGCCAACACATTTCTGTTGAGCTTTTACTGGGTCAGACATTCTCTAGCTGGTAGAGATTATAATGGGCCGAATTTGTCCTTCTGCCCCTCCCCGCCCTGCCAAATTCTTATGCTGAAGTCCTAACCCCTAGCACCTCGGATTGTAATCATATTTGGAGATAGGGTCTTTACTGAGGTGATTAAGTTAAAACCAGGCCATCAGGGTGGGCTCTGATCCAGTATGGTTCGTGTCCTTTTAAGAAGAGCAAATTTGGACTCAGACTTACACGGAGGGAAGGCAGTGTGAGGACCTGCAGAGAGCATGGTCACCCACAAGCCAAAGAGAGAGGCCTGGAGGAGATCCTTCCCTCCCACCCCTACCAACTCCTTGTCTATCATTGCCAGCCTCCAGAAGTGAGAAAACACATTTGTGCTGTGTAAGCCACAGTCAGTGGTACTTTGTTACTGCAGGTGGAGGTGATATGGGGATAGAACAGAACAAAAAGGCCCTTATGCTCATGGAGCTTATGTTCTGGTGAGAGAGACCGACAATAAATTTAAAATTGCAGAATCAAGGGGCGCCTGGCTGGCTCAGCTGGTAGATCATGCGATTCTTACTCTGAGGGTCGTGAGGTCGAACCCCATGTTGGGTGGAGAGATTACTTTAAAAAACCTTAAAAAAAATAAAATTTCAGAATCACGAACAGGATGATGTCAAGGAGTGAGCCAAGGGGGTAAGGGATGTCCTTGAGTGGGGGAGGAGGCAGGGCTCTGCACAGGTTGGGCAGCCCACCCGAGGGAGGTTAGAGGGGGAGATGTAGAGAGCACTGTGCCTGGCACTGCACTGCAGCAGCCCTGTGGGGGAACAGAAGGCCAGGCTTGCTGGAGTGCAGTAGGCAAGGGGAAGAAAGTGACCGTTGAAAGCACGAGGGGCCAGTCATAGAAGGCCTTGAAGGCACGAGGTTTGGATTTATTCTGAGTGCCGTGAAAACTGCTGGAAAACTGTAAGCATGGGTGTGACATTGCCGGATTTACACTGCTTAAAGACTACTCTCGTGCCTCTTTGGTATTCCAGAAGGCAAGCTGGGAAACCCTGCAGGACACAGCTGCCGTGTCCAGGCAGAGAAGAGAGAGAAACATAATCCCACTGCCCCTTCACCACTTACCCTCCCTGGGCGTCCCATCCCCCCCCGCCCCCAAAATCCTGTGTGTTTGCCCCCCTGGCCCATCTATTTCAGGCAGGTGACTGTCCCTCCCTGCTTGGATAAGTCCTTTCCAGGCCTTATGGGGCCTTGTCCAGAAGGTGCTCGATCAACTTGGGGGATGGAGAGAGACCAAACCATGAAGAAAGGAGTGGATTAATCAGGAAGTTTTACACCAGAAGGGCCTTTAGATAGATGGCCAACCTGCTTCACCGTAGGCCTTAAGAGGAAAAGCATCTTGGGACACCTGGGTGGCTCAGTTGGTTGGACGACTGCCTTCGGCTCAGGTCATGATCCTGGAGTCCCGGGATCGAGTCCCACATCGGGCTCCCAGCTCCACGGGGAGTCTGCTTCTCCCTCTGACCTTCTCCTCGCTCATGCTCTCTCTCACTGCCTCTCTCTCAAATAAATAAATAAAAATATTTAAAAAAAAAAAAAAGAGGAAAAGCATCTTGCTCGGGGGACCCTCAATTTAATGGTCAGAGTGGGCACAGGAAAGCAGAACTCACCAGACCAGAATGGTCCACAAGCATCCTCTTGAAATGAAATTCTGACCACCTCAGTCCCAGCTCTAACCCTCGACTGGCTTCCTGCTGCCAGCACCAGTGTTTACGTGAGATCTGTGGACCTGCCGTGGACTGAATTGTGTGTCTCCCCTCTCACCCCCCCCCACCCAAATCCATATGGTAAAGCCGTGACCCCCAATGTGACTTACTGGGAGATACGCCTTAAAGGAGGTAATAAAGGTTAAAGAGGTAATCAGGGTGGGGCCCTGATCCAGGAATACTGGTGTCTTTATAAGAGGAAGACACACCAAGAGCGGGCGTACACAGAGAAGGTGGCTCCCTGCAAGCCAGGAAGAAAGGTCTCATCAGAGACCAACCCTGCTGGCACCTTGAGTTTGGACTTCCAGCTGCCAGGACTGAGAAAATAGATCTGTTGTTGAAGCCACCCAGTCTGTGGTGTTCTGTTACGGCAGCCCCCACAGACTGATTCAGAACCCACCTTGTGAACTGCCCAGGGCTCTTGTTAAATGTGTAAGCTCACAGACCCATCCGGCCCCCAAAGCAGAATCTCTGGAGGATGGGCCCCAAGAACCCATGTTTGGAACAGGCTCCTGTTGCTCACTGAAGTGTCCTTTCTGGGGCTCCTGAGGGCAGTGAAGGCTCATTCCCCTAAGAACCTTTGGCCACTAGCTCCTCTGATCAGCAGCCCCCCTCTCTGTCCAAGAGGACTTCACCTTCGGCCTCCAGGTGAACCGGCAAGCTCATTCTGCCAAGTTGCTTCGTTTCCTTACACTGTCCCTGAGCCCTCCAAGAGCCAAGACAGAGCAGGGCTAAATGTGAAGTCTGGAAACTCAGATAAGGGATCTGAGCCCTGCCACGGAGGGAGAACGCTCCACACATTGTGACCAGTCCTGACTCTGGGCAGATGCGGTAAGAACTGCAGGAAAGGGAGCTGAGCAACCTGGGAATGTGGGCAAGAGTTTCGAGCTGCAGAATCCTGTAAGAACTGGTGTTCAGTTGTGTTTCTGTCTGGCTGTTGTGGAAGCAAGCTGAGAGCAAGCGACCTGTCTCACATGGCCACATCCCCTCTACTCTCTTGGACATAAGGAGCCACAGTGATTTGTGGGTTCATGGCCCTCTGGCCGCTTTCAGCATTACCAAGAAGAGCCCTCCTAGTGGCTGGGGGCAGAGGGTAAAAAACGCGAGACCCAGTCTGGCAGGACAATGTTCAGAGTCTAGTTTTCTAGACTTAGAAGACTTACTTGGGTTTCAGGTCTAGTTTTCCCACTGACCATCTGTATGATGTGACCTCAGATAACCACGTTGTCTCTGAGAGCTTCCTCATCTGTAAAAGATAAGGATAATATTTCCTCCACAGGCTTGTTTATGAAATTAAATATGGTCTCCCCTATAAAGCACCCAGCGTCTGGCACTTAGTTAACCTTCAATAAAAGATAACTTATAGATTATTCCTTACAAAACAGGGATTTATCCAATGTGAAGGCCCTGCAAGAAGATACTGGTGAAAATCAAGCATAATAGACAATCCATCAGGAAGGACCCACCCACACCCAGTCCCACTAGCGAGCATTTCCTGAGCGCCCACCTTCTGGAAACAGGCCAGTGCCTGTTGTTGGAACAGTGGAGAGGGGCTGTAGGCGTCAGTGCTGAAATACCAGCTCCAGGAGGGGAGCAGGTCTTGGTAGTCTCTGCATTGCCAGCGCCAGGGGGCGGGGTGCACGGACACATAGTAGGTGCTCAGTAAGTATTTGTTGAATGAATGGGATGAATCAATCAATAAATGAATGACTGGGGGTGCCTGGGTGGCTCAGTGGCTTAAGGCCTCTGCCTTCCGCTCGGGTCTTGATCCCGGGCTCCTGGGATCGAGCCCCGCGTCGGGCTCTCTGCTCAGCAGGGAGCCTGCTTCCCCCCCTCTCCCTGCCTGCCTCTCTGCCTACTTGTAGTCTCGGTCTGTCCAATAAATAAATTAAAAAAAAAATCTAAAAAATAAATGAATGACCGGCCAGTATAATCCTATGGGCCCCTGACTCATTTTCAAGACCTTGAGCAAGTCCCTTACGCTCTGAGCTGCTGGTTCCCCACCTGTGAAGCCAGAGGTGTTTAACTCATCATTTAGGTCCTGCAAGCAGAATTAACAGAGCGATAGTTAACAGCAAGAATAGTAACTTACTGAGCACTGCTATGGGCCGAGCGCTGTTGTAAACAAAACAGAACACCTTAGGAGGCAGTAGTATTTTGCCTCGACTTTATTGAAGGGAGACTGAGGCACTGAGAGGCAGGGAAGGCTCCTGGAGACGGGGGAGTTGACCAGTTTTTGGCGGAAAGCCTGGGGGATCGGACCGAACCATGAAGAAGACCCACGGCCCAGAGGCGAAGGCTCTGTCCTGGGCGTCGCCGCCGGGTGGTAGCGGCGGACTTTAAAGTGGGGCCAGCCCCGCCCCCGGCGTCTCCCTGACAACAGCGTCCGCACATGCGCCTCAAACACCGGCGCCCGGGCGGGCGGCGGGCTCCGAAGCCGGATGCGAGCCGGGCGGAAGGTACCCGAGCCGGCTAGGCGGTGGCGGCGCGGGCTGGGCTTTTAAAGGGACCAGCTCCGCCCTTGCCCGTCCGCCGACGGGACCCGCTGGTGGTGAGGGCTGGGTGGTCCAGGTAGTCGGGATCGAAGCAGAGGAGAAGCAGGGCCATGTAACAGCCCCGCGGCCCGGAGATGACAAGGGAGGGGAGGGTTATGTAAATGCCCCACCCCCACCCCCGGCAATTAATGGGATGAGTATCCCCCAGGGAGCAATACGGGGACGAAACCATGGGATTGCACCTTCCGGGTAATAAGAGGGAGACGGGGATTGCGTAACTCCCCAGGACCGTGAAAGGAAGCCCGGGTTCCAATAGCGTTAATGGGGATAAGGGTGGGGCGCCATAACTCATCCCCCCACCCCAAGGAGGGAGCTGGGGCTCCAAGGGAGACTCAGAGAGCAGGTTGAGTGGGATCACAGGTCCAGCTCAGGACAGTTACCGTCTCCCATACCCTACTCAGCATTCTGCCATCTCCCTACCCCTCGGGTCGCCCAGCCATGGCCAGACCACCTGCCCCGGGCTCGGTGATTGTTCCAGACTGGCACGAGAGTGCTGAGGGCAAGGAGTACCTGGCTTGCATCTTACGCAAGAACCGCAGACGGGTGTTTGGTAAGTGCCTGATCCCCCCCCCCCCCCAAGCTTGTCGCCTGTCACTCCCTGGTGAGAACAGTGTCACCTGTTGTTCCCTGGGGAGAGCAAAAAAGTAGGGCAGTGAGGGCCTGCTTTGCTGCACTCTTCAACCTTGGGGACCCCTGGAAGCCCTATCCCTGGGGCCCTCACCCCCAAATCACCTTAGAGCTAATTCCATCATCAGAGCCAGGGACACGGAAACAGCCGAAACGCTGCCAACAACCACTGTCACCAGAGAGGCTGTTGATTGAGCTCTCACCCTGTGCCAGGCCCTCTGCTGGGCACGGTATACAACAGACTCCCAATTACCCTCAGCAGCACACCTTACAGACTTCTCCAAGATCCAGCCTAGTAATCAGAGGCATGCCTCTTCTACAACCTGCTATCTCTAAGACAAGACATTCATTTTTCCAGGATGAGCCGACTCACCCAGGGTTGGGCTGACATCAGCAGAGGGGCCTGGCGTCCGCTGTGGGGGCTCAGCTCTGGCCAGAAAGTGAGAGGGCAGCTCACAACTTAGGACTTTCAGATCCCAAGCCTATGGATTTATCTTTTTTTTTTTTTCATTTTTTTCAAATTAAAAGCATTCATAAAGATCTTGATTTATTGATTCTGAGTTTATTTGTAGTAATTGAGAATATTTTTTTAAAAGATTTTATTTATTTATTTGACAGAGAGAGATCACAAGTAGACAGAGAGGCAGGCAGAGAGAGAGAGGAGGAAGCAGGCTCCCCTCTGAGCAGAGAGCCCGATGCGGGGCTCGATCCCAGGACCCTGAGATCATGACCTGAGCCGAAGGCAGCAGCTTAACCCACTGAGCCACCCAGGCGCCCCAATTGAGAATATTTTTGCTAATATTTCTCTATTGAGGAAAAACTTATGAAAAACCTTGCCTTTACATGTGGGAAATCTAGAACATGTGATAATAGTATCAATAAAAACAATCTCATGCATCCAACTTCAAATACAAGTAACTCAGTGTTATTTGGAGTAGGCCTTGGTGCAGCTCATAGAGCACAGGTGAGCTGCGAGCTTTTTAGCAGAGCTCATCCAGGGACCCCGCTTATGTTCCAGGCCTCTGTAATGAGCATAGAAAACTATGGCTGGCAGGCACTGAAAAGCTCTTAGAGTTGCTGGGTGTGATGGGGCAGACCTCTTGACCCCCTCTGGCTCCCTTCTTGTTCCAGGGCTGCTGGAGCGACCAGTGCTGCCCCCACCCGTGGCCATTGACACAGCCAGCTACAAGATCTTCGTGTCTGGGAGGAGTGGCGTGGGCAAGACAGCGCTGGTGGCCAAGCTGGCTGGCCTAGAGGTACCCGTCATACACCATGAGACCACTGGTGAGTCCAGCCAGGGAGGCCTTGCCTGGGATGGAAGAGAGACTGGCCCTTGTCCCACCATTTACTCTGCAAACTTGGAAAGTCACTTCACTTCTCTGAGCCTACCTCTGGCTCCTCTGTTCAGCAGAGGTAATAGTACCAACCCCAAAGTACTAGAGATAGTACTGAGCTGGCTCAAGAGAGGTGCTCAGGGAGCACTGCCCTTCCCTTCGTGTTTCCTCCCACTGGACGCTGATTGGCCAGCAGGTTGCAACATTATCCAGTAACCAGTACCTTTGGGTCCCCCTGTGCGGACAAGTGAAACTGCTTCGTCGTGGCTAGGGCTAGGCTGCATCTCTCCAGCAAACTGGAGGCTTATCTAGGCAGGCGTTTTCTCCCATCAGACTGAGAATTCTCCCAGGTCAGTGACTATGCCTTCCCTCTCAGGCTGGTGACCCACCAAGGACATGTCTTCTTTCTATTCCTTCCTGGTCCCCTTAACCCTCTCCACTCTGCCTTTCCCATGCTGAATGGCTGACCCTCCCCAGGCATCCAGACCACCGTGGTATTTTGGCCAGCCAAGCTGCAGGCCAGCGACCGTGTTGTCATGTTCCGCTTTGAGTTCTGGGACTGTGGGGAGTCTGCACTCAAAAAGTTCGATCACATGCTGCCGGTGAGCAGGCAGGTGGGCCTGGGAGGGTCCGGGAGGAGCTGGTCGTCTGAGATGGGCTTTGGAATCTGAATGTCTGAGCCCAGCCCACAGGAGCCAGATCTGGGCATGGGCTGAGGGTGCTGCCCCAGGTGGGAGAGCTCTAAGATGGCAGTGGGAACTGGGCCTGCAGAGGGAGGAAGTGAGCTGAGACTTCTCAGGGCCTGTGGTTATAAGCCTCACATCAGCCTCTCCATACCCAGGCTTGCAAGGAGAAAACAGATGCTTTCCTCTTCCTCTTCTCCTTCACCGACCGTGCATCCTTTGAAGACCTCCCTGGACAGCTGGCCCGAGTTGCAGGCGAGGCCCCTGGTGTTGTCAGGATGGTCATCGGCTCCAAGTATCCTTTGGGTGGCCCCTAGGACAATCAGAGGCCACACTTGGCAAGGCATGGAGCAAGGGGATCAGGAACCCTACCTCTGCCCAGCTGTGGGGTCTAGTCCCATGGACTTTATCTTAAAGGCAGCAGACATGCTCCCCCCGCCACCATCCCAGAGAGGAGGGCTAAGGCTGGGTGTGATGAGGTGGTAAGCAGAGGTACCCGGCCAGGCTCCTTGACCCGCCTCCAGATTTGACCAGTACATGCACACAGATGTGCCTGAGCGGGACCTCACAGCTTTCCAGCAGGCTTGGGGACTGCCGCTCCTGCGGGTGAAGAGTGTGCCAGGGCGGCGGCTGGCAGATGGGCGCACTCTGGATGGGCGGGCCGGGCTAGCCGACATTGCCCATGTGCTCAATTGCTTGGCTGAACAGCTGTGGCACCAGGACCAGGTGGCAGCTGGCGTGCTCCCCAACACCTCTGAGAACACCCCAAGCTGATCCCTACTCCCAACCCTCACGTGACCCAAGGCAGAGGGCAGCAGCCAGGTCCTAGGGCTGAGGCAGGAATGACTGATCTCATCCTGAGGACTAGCCAGAGGGCCCTGTCGGGAGGATGGTGCCCTGAGAAGAAGCCTCCTGCCCCAGCAGCACCTTCCTTGCAGAATTCATGGCAGTGAGATGGAGGCACAAGACTCTGTGGGCCAGTGGTCTGAGGGCATCTGGGTGCCCCTGGTCTTCTTCTGACCTGAGGGTCTAGGCCCTGGAAGCTGAGGAACTGTAGGGGCAGGGCCCCAGGGCTCAAGCTTCTCCCCCAGCTGCCTGCCGTCCTCCCCCTTTCTGCAGCACCCAGAGAGGGTGACTGGGAAGAGGAGGTATCCAGCTGGGCCTGGACCTCAAGTGATTTCAATCAAGAGCCTACATTACAGCCATCTGCTATAGCAGATAAACCCTGAAATCTCGGTGGCTTAACTCTATAGAAGTTTTTTTCTTGCTCTGTCTCTCCTCAGTTGGAAGTGAAAGGTGGGTCTAGGGGCTCTGCTCAATGAACTCATGCAGAGACCCTGACTGTGAGGTCTTTAACATATGCCTTCCTGCTTTGGCCTGGGGCATCAACCCCCAGTCAGGCCACTGGGAATGAGCGAAAATGGATTATCTGGAAGGTCTCCACGGACCTGGCCCCTGCCCACCTTCCATTGGTTAACACATAGTCACATGGTTACATGAGGCTGCAGGGCATGCTGGGAAATGTAGTCCACCAACATATTCAGGAGGTGAGTCCTCTCTCTGCAGCACCTTTCTCAATCAGGAAGATGTCAGGCTAGGCTTAGAAGAGGGGCCCCACCAACCTGGAGAATCTGAAAATTCACTATACAGGGCCAGGGACTGGACCAAGTGGGGTCAGGGAGTGAGTTGCCCTGTTGGGCAGCTCTGCCCTATGGAAAGCCAGCAAGGGCAGGTGAAGGAAAATGAGTGAACACGTCTGCCCCACCTACCAGACACCGGTGAATGCAGGCTCAAGTATGGGGGTGAGTGCTGATGAAGAGGGCCTTATGTGTTCTGACACCCCCTGATGGTGGGCTGAGGCCTGGCCTGAGTCTGAGCCAGCTGGAAGGGACTGGGGGCCCAGGTATGTGACCCCAAAAGCAGCATCAGCAGGTCTGTACATCCAACATTCAACATGCAAGATCCCGTCCTAGCACTCCCTCTAAAATGCTGCCGTCCGCACATTTACACACCCCCTGCTGACATGCACGGGAGGTTCGTACCTCCCCACTCTGGCTCACACTCCTGGACACCCTGATTGCCTGCCTGGTGTCTACCATGTCTGCCACCCTGGGCACTACCCATAGGTTCGTCACCCCTTCCAGGACCTAAAGGGCTGATTTTAGTGCCTTCTTACCCCCAACTCTGGTTCAGAGCTGAGACCCAAGCTTCTCATACCCCAAAGAAGGACTATTCCTGGGCAGAAGCCCATGCCTCACAGTGGCCCAGCAGGTGCCATAGATCCTCCCATGGTAGGCTTCAGCTCTGCTTCCGGGCAGTGAGTTCAGCCCATTCTCTGTTCTTGGCTCCAGTAAACCTTACCCCAGCAGGCAACAGAAAAGCTTGGGAGTGGGACCCAGGGAAGGTGGCCTTGGGGCCTGAAGGTGACACCCCACCCCCCAGGCACTGGTACCTGTGTTGTGAGCACCAGCTGCCCCACGTCCAGCACTTATCTCTGGGCTTGAATCTCCCCCAGAAAGGAAGCTTCTGCATCCTTCTAGGATACCAGCTCTGCATCAGCAGGCCAGTTTTCTCCTGGTTAGCCCTGCCCCAGTCAGAGAATCACCCTGTCACATTCCTTCACCCCAAACCAAGAGGCGAACAATTCCCTTTGCTGTTTTCCTGTGTAAGGACAAGGTGGGGAGGGTGGTGGGACTGGCAGCCCAGCACCTGCCATCCCAGCCCCACTTTCTCAGCCCCTGGAAGCCCAGCCCTTGTGCCACGCCAGTCTACAGCTCCACGGTAGTGCAGAACTGGGAGCCTGAGGGAGGAAGGAACCGTGAGCAGCCATTGTAATAGCCGGTGGCTGGGCCTGCAGTGTGACCTCTGGGCAGGGTTACAGGGAGAGTGAGAAGCGTGTGTAGACACACTGTGTGGGTTCAGGCCAGCTTCATGGGCCTGCCACGTGGGCAATCCACAGGGTCGACACTCAGAGGGGCCTTCCCACCTGGTTTAATGCTCTGCTGTTGCCATCCTGAAACTCTGCACACCACAGATTATGCGGCAGGTCCTGTGTGTGTTGTCCAGGGAGAGGGTCTGGGGTCCCGATGAAGCCCCCGTCTCAGGGCTTGGAGAGAGAGGCCATTTCAGTGAAGTGTCGCAATGCCACCAAGAAGTTGCCTTCTTCCCGCTTTGGTGCCCAAAATTCCACTATTAGGTCACAACAGCTCAGGGGCGCCTGGGTGGCTCAGTGGCTTAAGCCTCTGCCTTCGGCTCAGGTCATGGTCTCAGGGTCCTGGGACCAAGCCCCGAATCGGGCTCTCTGCTCAGGGGGGAGCCTGCTTTTCCCTCTCTCTCTGCCTGCCTCTCTGCCTACTTGTGCTCTCTCTGTCAAATAAATAAATAAATAAATAAATAAATAAATAAATAAATAAAATCTTAAAAAAAAAATCACAACAGCTCAAAGGCAAATACCTCTCTATTCACCTCACCCCCTCCATGGGCCCTGAGGGTCCCTGGGAGGAAAGCGTAGTGACTGTGCTCCACAACAGTTCAGGGGTGGGCCCTGCCTTAGAGGGACCTTTGGGAAAAGAGTAGCCATGCTTGCTGCTCAGGGCCCTGGAGCCACTGAACTTTGGGTCTCTGGAGGGAAGCCTGTAGGAGGAGGGACCGTCTCCTGAGGTGAGGGTGCAGGTGGGCTGTGCTGTGGCCCAGCCTGGCTGCCGATCTTCCCAGAGTCAAGACTGACCAGCTCCCTCTTCCTTCCCCAAACAGGCTCTCAAGGAGTCCTAACCCCCTTCCCTACAGATGGGGAATGCCACGGACTGACTGTGTCTCTCCCACATTTATAGTTTGAAATCCGAATCTCCAATGCCAAGGTATTAGGGGCCTTTGGGAGGTGATTATCTCTTGAGGGCAGAGCCTCATGCAGAGCTCTGTAGCCCCTTCCACCCAATGAAGATGCAGAAAGTGCAGGCTATAAACCAGGAAGATGGTCCTCAAGGCCCCTGCTGGTGCCTTGATCTTGGACTTCCTACCTCCAGAGCTGTGAGAAACGAATTTCTGTTGTTTATGAGCCACCCAGTCTATAGTATTTTATAACAGCCTGAATAGACTTAGGGAAGCTGATGTCCAGAGAGGAGCAGGCATTTGCCCAGGGTTGCAGAGCCATGAAGCATCTCTGATGCTCTCAGCCCTAGGCACGCCCCGCCCTTGAGCCATCCTCCCCTCCAATCTCCTAATGCTGTCTTCCTGGTTGAGCCCCTCACTGGCCCACTCCTGGTCCTCCCAGCTTTTCCAGCTGTGAAACCTGGGGCTGCCGGTAGGAGGGGAGAAACAGTGCTGTCACCTCTTTCCTCCCTTTCCTTCCCTTTTTCTCTCCCCCCCACCTCCCTTCCCAGGCCATCCCCAGCTCCGTTGGTGAAAAGTTCTTCCCTCTGCCACCCAAATCTGGCTGGCCTCCTGGGCAACTGGGCAAGTGGGAGGACCCCTGGCAAGGAACCTGGCCCCAGCATAAGGAAGGGGATGCAGGAACCTGGCTGAGTCCAGGGTGGGGGTGGGGTTTCCTGTCTTGCAGTGGATCTTACTCCCTGGGCAGCCTGGTGCCAGCTGTGATCCTCATGTGCCAGGCACAGGCTTGGGGGAGGATAGGGAAGTGCCCAGATGGAGGTAGGAGGCTCAGGGGCCTGGACAAGTTGGAGCTGTGTGGACTGGAGGGGGCCAAACTAGGGGTGGGGAGTGAAGCGGGGGAGAGGGGAGGTTCTCCCCTCCCTGTGACCTCAGACCCAGACGCTAGGGCAGTGGGGATGGAGAAGCTGGTGTTCTACTCCATTCTGAATGTAGGGGTGAATCCAGAGAGCAAAGATGACTGACTGAGGCTGAGGGTGGGGAGGGGCTCCAGAAGGAAGGTGAAGGAGAACTAGGACCTTGGACCATTCACTTTAATTCCTACGTGTTCGTCTGTAGAATGAAGATAACAGCACCCGCTTCTGGGAGTTGTAAGTAAATGGTATGTAAATGTTCAGCGCTGCACCAGGCACCACCTGAGGGGCACAATAAAGGCTGGCTATGGTCTTCCACGTTGTTCTTATGGTAGTGGTGGCCGTTGCTGGGCTGAGAGCAGCAGGGGGGCAGAGGGGCTGCCACACTGCTTATTCACCCAGGGATGGGCGGCTAGTGGGCAGAGGGAGGGGCAGCTCAGCTGGGCCAACCGAGAATGGAGAAACTCCTGGCACCTGCGCAGGACTCCTCTTCCCCTCACTTCCGCCCTGTTGCTCCCAGGATGGCAATGGCACTGAGGACAAGGACCTGGACCATGCCCGGCTTTGCGCGTCCTGAGTCAGCATTTGTGCCTCAGAATCCAGGGGCAACCTTTTCCTCGACGGGAAAACCAAACTCGGTGAGACTTGGGCCAGACAGGACTCTTGCCCCACATCACCCGAGGCCAGAGTAGCCAACGGACGGTCCTCTCTTAAATCCCCTCTCCCTCTGCGAGCAATCCTGTGGCATCTCTGGCCCGTTGCTTGCAACGGGCAGTGGGTAGTTCCCCCTTGGAACCAAACCCAATCCCTCTTGCTGCAACGCAAACTACTTCCTTTAATTCTGGCTTCAGTGGGGCTGATAAACCCAGTCCCCTGCCTCCGGCCCAGGAGAAAAAGGAGGCGGACCCTTCCTAATTGTCCTCCCACGCCAAGGGGCAGTCTCGGTGCTCTTGCGGGATGAGCAGCTGTGCCCTCTCCCCCCGCGCGGCGGCGCTCGCAGTGTGCGCTGCAGCAGAACCCGTGGGGGCGGGCTGAGCCGACTGGGCACCCGAAGCTGAGCGCGGGCTCCCCTAACAAACTCTGGGACCTGCGCAAGCGACTGCACCACCTCATCTGTAAAATGGACTTTACTGTCGTGTCAGTCCCCCAGAGGGGCTGATGCTTAAGTGGGCGAAGTGTGCACAGCGCTCAGCCTGACACATTGGAGATGCCCAATACTTGGGAAACAGCAGCCGCTGCCCTAGGACGCCGGCCCGCTCAGCGTGTATCCACGTTTATAAAACGGGGGCGCTAGTTCCCTCCTCGTTTGAATTTCAAACGAGAAAACGCGCGTCAAAGTGCTTTTGAAGGCATTAAACACCCGCGCACAACGGGATCTGTCAGCCCCAGCCGGGGTCGCAAGGTAAGGGGCTCGGGCCCACCGGGAACCCTGGCCCCCAGGCGCACGGTCCCGCCCAGCGCCGCGCCCAGGCCGTGCACTTCGCCAAGCTGAGCGCACCCTGGGTGCTGCTCTGGTTCCACGAAGAGAAACTGAGCCTGAGTAGTGGGCCGGGGAGGGGTCAGCCCGGGTGTGGAGTGTCGCCAGGCGCGGGTGACTCTGCTCTTGTCCCCCAGGCCCGATCCAACCTGGCCTCGGACCGCTCGGAAGAACCGCTGCGACGCCTGCGCCTGCCTATACAACTTTCTGCAGCAACACTGGCCAAGCCGCTGGACTATGGAGGGCTTCCAGCCGGCAACTCCCTGCAAGCCACGTGGGGAGGCGGGGCCTTCCGCGGAGGGGCGGGGCGCTTGGCTCCCAAGTTCTTCGGGAAAGCAACTCCCGCCTCCCTCACTCTACGTCTTCAGCCAGCCTGTGTTCTAGCGGCTCCCGGTGCCTGATTCCCACCTCTTCAGTCCCCCTCAGCTGTCCATCTGGCTGGAACACACCAGCCCGGGCTGAGCTCTGTGGGTAGATGGGCTCTCTGGCTTTAGCAACTGGTATGTCTCCACCCTCTGCCCCCAGCCTGGAAACTAGACCCTGCAACACCATTGTGTTAGGTCTGGCGCTGGGCAGAGGGCTTCTGACCCCTGCTCTGCTCATCGATTTCCTAGGCAGTGAGTCCTATGACTCGTACTTCTCCAACACAGAGAGACATGAATGGCAAGACAACTGCCTGGGGAGGGTGGAGCTGGGACCTTAAGAGTCCTATGACTCGTACTTCTCCAACACAGAGAGACATGAATGGCAAGACAACTGCCTGGGGAGGGTGGAGCTGGGACCTTAAGGGGAGGAAGCTGATGTCAGGATCCTCTCAGGCAGGTGGCAGTCAACGGGGAGCAGAAAGCCATAGCCTGTCTGCTGGCCGAGGGAGTCTGCACTACAGGCTTCCCACTGCGTGAAGGAGAGAAGACACGAGCTCAGCCCTCTTCCGCTGTTGGGGCATCAGGAGGGAATTCTGGGACCTCCCTGCAGCCCTCCCTCCGTTCATCGGCCTAGGACCCCTTTGAACTGCCCAAGTATCAGGTGCCTGGGGCACATCCCAGCCCTCACCGATTGCTGCACTCATCCTGGGCCTGCTGGAGATGCTGGCACAGGCACCAACCCTTGCACCTCGTCTGAGAATACTTTGGGGAGACGGTGGCCATCTACTTTGGCTAGGTGAGTCGGGCACTGGGGGGTGGGGGCTGGGAGCTGAGGCCAAGTACAGAGATGGTGGCTCACGGACTTTGTCACCTCTTCAGGCTTTTGCACAGCCTGTCTGCTGCCCTTGTGGGCACCTTGGTCTTTATCTCTGGCCTTATTACCATGGGTACCAACACACCATGAATGGCTGGAGCGGGGGGCAGGAGGATGGGCTGGGTGGGCCAGATCAGCTGGCTGGTTGAGAATAGCCCTTCCCAGGATGGGTACCTTGAGCTCACAGGGAAGAGATCTGGGCCATGAGGGTGCCTTCCTTATGTGCCCACTCTGCAACACCTGTGCCATGTGGAATATTTCCAAGATCTGCCCCATGGCCAGGTGAGACAGGGACAAGAGCAAGGGAATGGACAGGGCTTGGGACACCTGGGCCTGGCTGCAGGGAAGGCAGTGCTGGTCCTGCAGTGTGTCCTCTCTCCCTCCCTTACAGCTGGGCTGCTTCTCTATCTGGCAACTGTGCTCTTCAGCATCTTCATGTCCTTCTGAGCCCTTCTGAGCCACAGCCTTCCTGGAGCACTAGAAGTGCAAGAGCATCCTCTTGGCCCACCACTAGGACCTCAGTGGCTTCCAGGAAGAGGAAGTGATGCCCAGCACAGCCTGCCAGGTCCAGAACTCCACTTTCCAGAATTCTCAGAGACCAGAAGGCATGCTGGGAAGAGCCCAGACTGGAGTCCATCATTCCAGGTTCCAAATCTGGCTCCTTCCCACACCTCCTGGGTTACTTTACACCCTCCCCTGATATCAGGATGATACCAGGTTTGGTGAGATTAAACACTGGGCATATCTAGGGTCTCAAAGAGAAACTCTGGAACAGGGAGGAAGGGGAGAAGCACTCCATTCACCCATCCATCCAGCCACCCACCAAACACCCAATCATTGATCCTGAATCTCTTTGCTTGTCCCCTTCTCCACCACTGCTCCCTCCCCTTTCCCCACCCCCTGTCCCAGCCACACTGCTTCACCTGGACCACTGTGGTAGCCTTCCCAAGATCTCCCTGCTTCCATGTTTGCCCTACTTAATTCATTTTCAGTGCCAGGGTGACCTTTTGAAAACACAAATCACATCATGCATTGCCCTCCTCAATGCCTTCTAGGGGGTTCTGTTATGCCCTATGGGCTGCATGAGGTTAAACAGATGTGGGAGGACCCAGAAAGCAGTAAGGGAACACAGAGGTAGCAAAATCGATGTGCGTGGTGCCCTCTAGAATACGGTGGTATACAACTCATGCACCCTAAAGAATGGCCCTGCCTTTGCACAGACTGATCTTCCCTGCCATTACCGCCACCACCATGGGATGCTGCCTCCCCCCCAGCCAACTAACTCCTTACTTAGATCAGTCCTTCATCGGACTTGTTCACAATTACATATTTGTGCTTGTTCATTTGGGGTCATTCTCCCCAACTACACTGTGGTTCTATCAGGGCCTGGGCCGTGCCCAGGTTGTTCACCACATCATATCCAGTATCTATTGCAGAACCGTATGTGGTCAGTTAATAGTTATTTTTTTTTAAGATTATTTATTTTGGGGGGAGGTCAGACGGAGAGAGAGAATCTCACACAGATTCTGCACTGAGTCTGGAGCCTGATACGGGGCTCGATCTCATGACCCCGAGATCACGACCTGAGACAAAACCAAGAGTTGGACGCTCAGTCATCTGAGCCAGCCAGGTGCCAGGTGCCACAGTCACAGTTATTGAATGAACTAGTGCATTATCCATTATCTGTCCATCCATCCTCATGCCGGTCAGCCACCCCTCATCTGCTCATCCACAGTCATCCATCTGTCTGTCCACCTATCTGCCCTTCTGCTCACCCACTGTGCACCCACTCATGGAGATTTGCCAATTGTTTCCTATCCAGTTTACCCACCCATCTGTCCCTCTCCTGTCTACCCAGCCATCAGCCTATCCTGCCCTCTCCCACAAGTGCATCCACTGTTGTTCACATGTACCTTCCATCTATGCATGCATCCATCCACAGGTGTTTAGCCAGAACCTTGGGGGGAAAGGCCCTGCAGAGACAAAAATGACTTGGACCCCGTTCCTGTATTTCCAGAACTCCCTGCACAGGCAGAAAAAGATGGGGGCTCCCCCCACCCCGGGGTTGTAACATCCAGCCTCTTGGGCCCCAGGAGGCACACCTATTGCCTCTCCGAACAGGAGTGTGCATGTCCAGAGTTGGCCACTCTGGGCCCACAGATGGCCCAGATCCCAGTGACAGGCTTTTGAAGGAGTTCCACTTCCCTCCCACATTGCACCTGCCTTCCTCACCTACTCACCAGCTCTGCAGCCATCCTTGTCGTGGTGAGGGGGCTTTGGGCCCTTGCTCTGGCACCCTGCTTGCTTTGCTCAACAACAACCTGTTGGAGAGCCAACTGGACCCACAAGTTCCCATGCGAGTCTTGAAGGCCAGAGGCTGAGCGGGTACAGGGCACTGGAATCTGGCTGCCTCTGCTTGAGGTCATGGCTCACCTTCATTGTGAATGTGAGCATGGGGCAAAGGAGGGGGATATAGGGGCATAAAGAGGGGGGAATAGAGATCAGAGTCTGGGAAAGGTGGCTTAGGAATGGGGAAATAGGGGCTGAATTCCAGGGTCAGAGGTAGGGAAATAAGAGGTAGAGTTCCAGGATTCTGGGCGCAGGCTCATCCTGCCCACGGGAATGGATCTGGACCCAGGGTAGCTGGGAAATTGGGCCTTGGAGTCCCTTTGGCCCTGCAGGCTTTCCTCCTCGCCTTCACCGCGGACCTAATGCATCTCCTGCGCACCACCACAGCCTTCTGTGCAGCTTCGTCAACTGCACAACTGCGCCCGCACCTCCAGTCTACCTTGTCCAGGAGGACCTCACGCCCTCCAAGTGGGAGGCTCTGGGCCTGTCTGGTAGGGGTGGAGCGCTGAGCCTGGGGACGCACGGGGCCTGGCTGGGGGGCCGGGGTGCTGAATCTGGAGGCAGAGCGGTGAGCCGGTGGGTGGGAGGGGTGGGGCGGGGCCTGACTGGGAGGACAGAAAGCTGAGTCTGCGCTGCTGGGCCGAGCTGGGGGCGGGGGGCGCGGGTATCAATGAAGGGGCGGGGCCAGGCACGAGGGCCCCGAGGGGTGGAAGAGACTCACGGGACCCCATGCCCTCCTCAGCTCAGGTAGGCGGCCTTTTGCGACCCACAGGAGAACCTCACCCTCTTCTACTGGAAACTGCTGGCCCTGCGTCTGGGCTTCACCGTCGCCTTCGAGGTAGGCTCAGCTATTTGTGTGTGGGACAGACTTGGGTTCAAGTTCAAGCGCTGCCGCCACCCAGATGTAAACGGGGGGTATGCTATAGGATAGTATCTACTTCACAGGGTCGTTATGAAGACTCGGTGCCAAGCCCTTGCACAGTGTCCAGCACAGTGTAGGTGCTCAATAAACAGCACTGCTACTCTACCACTGTTCTCTTTAGGCAACGACCCGGAGGAAGGAGAGGACGCATGTTCCCTCCTGCTTTGCTTAGGCTCCTTTCTCCAGCTCTGCCTCCACCAGGGTCCCTAGTGTTACAGGTTTCGGACTATACCCGTGTCTTTGGGCAAATGAGAACCGCTTTATGCTTCAGTCTCTTCACCTGTAAAACAGGAGTAGTAACTGTCCTCACCTCCTAGTGTTGTCAGAATTAAGTGAATCAATACCCGGGAAACCTCAGAATAGTGCCTAGCATTCAGTAAGCGTCGATAAATTAAGGTAACTAAGGGACTCATTGTCTCTTTGGCTCCCCGATGCCCCCAGCACGTGGTGGTCTTCGTGCGTCTCCTCGTCTGGCTCGTGCCCGACGTTCCAGCCGCCCAGGTTACCAAAATAAAGCGCGAGCTCTATCTGGTCGGGCAGGAGCCAGCAACCGGGAGGAGCTGCCTTCGGTCACCGCGGCTAAACGACCCTGGCCCCACCCTGACCACGCCCCTCAGCCCGCCTCCAGGCCTTAGCTCAGCCCTCCCTTGCCACACCCTCTGGTTTGGCCTCTCCCGTAGGGGAGAATTGGCCGGAGACCTTCTCCTTTCAGCGTGGTCCCGCCCTTCGCCAAACTCCGCCCACTTCCCCGCCCCTTCTATGACATTATCCCCACTGGAGTCCCCTCTGCTCTCCAGGGCCAATTTACTTAGCCTGACCAAGCCATGCTTTCTGTCCTTTGCAGCAGGGGCGCTGTCTCCAGAGCCCAGGACTAGGGGCGAGTGAGGCGGGACTGCCTTTCAAGAATCCTAGGCTCGCCAGATGCTTCCTTTCCTTTGGGGGGTCCTCTGCCGCTGGCAGGGGGGTCTGGGCAGTACCTTGGCCAGCGGCCCCAAGGTCGGCCTCTGAACTGGGATGCGAGGATTAAAGCTCTCTGAAGACCGCCAGTCCCGCATCGCCTCCCTCTCCCTGTCGCAGTCTCCTTTTCGACGTGCAGTGCTGGCAACAAACCTCTCTGCCCCCCAAGGTACCACCTCTCCACGGACACTTGGTTTACACACACACACTGTGCAGTGTCTCTTCATTATGTCTGCATGCTCTAGAGACCGAGGGAGCGGAGGGACCCTAATCACTCAGTGCTGAATGGTCACCACTTGGTGGGGGAGAGTACATTGGGATCTGGGCCCTGGACACCTGCCCCATATGCTCAAGGAGGCCTGCAGTGTATGAGTAATAGTAAAAGGGTTTAGTCAGGGGAGCTGAGACACCTCCCAATGGATGTTTACACACTTTTCACCAGATCTTCCCAAAAGCCTGGTCACGTGGTCCTGGGCTGTGGCTAAGGACAGAGGTTGGTGGTTGAGTCAAAGACCTGGGTTTGAGTATTAGTTCTGACACCTATTAGCTGTATGACCTTGAGCAAGTGATTTAATCCTTTGGGCCTCAGTTTCATATCTATAAAATAGAGGCTTCATAGAGCTGATGAGAGATTGAATGGGATAATCCCCCCGATTTAACATGTACTTGTCCTCATCTGGTAAGTAGGAGCAATAACAGGGTCATGGCCAAGAGTAAATGAATACAGTATCCCCTGCTTTTCAAAAGTTTGTGTTACAACCACTTGGCTTCCCCCAAAGACCTCTATTAGTACCTGTTTTTACTAACCAGAAGAAATCCAGAGAAAATGTTTGCTATTGCAGAAAAGGGTGAAAAAAGGGGGAAATAGCATTCAACATTTGTTTTGCAAAGATCCATTATAGAGGCAGCACACACCCTGAGCGGAGAGCCTGCCCCACCAAGCTCTTCCCCTGCCTGGCACTAGGCATCTCAGTATCAAACTACCGGAACTTTGAACTGTGTCCGGGAACATCTGTCCTTTATCTCGATTTATTTTGCCATCTGTTAGGAAGATGTGTCCTCACGTATCAGAAAAGTCTAAGAGAGGTTATTCTGGGGGTATGGAAATGCTAAAAACATTTTTCCATATACATTAATGGTAACTGCTTCTTCTTTTTGTGCCATTTTTGGCTTAGGAAAGCTTTTGTAGGAAGGCTCTACTATGGGGTAGTGGGGGAAACCTGTAAACAGATGTGAAGTGCTCAGAACAATGCCTGGCACATAGTGTACAGTAACTTATTCACAACGTGAGTGTTGGTATTTGTGTACATATTGGTATTAACACTGAGTGGCCATTATGGAGCACTTAAATAAGTGGCAGGTAGTATTAGGAAAGGAACAGCTTTCCCTTTCATGGGCTTGGGATGATTGCATGGTTGCTGCAGTCTCCTTACTGGAGGCTGGTTCTGCTTGGGCTGTTGGTTTATTGAGGGCTCATTCGGTGTGGACTAGAGACCTGGAAGTCTTCCTGGAGGAGGGGGCCGTTGGAAATGGCAAGGTGGGTCATTCCAAGCAGCAGGGGAGGATGGGTCATTCACGAGAGCAGTGATGCTGGAAGGGTTGGTCAGGCTGGTCCTCAATGCATCACATCACCAACTTTCTCTCCACCATGGAAACGAGTGTTCCTATTTTATGGGTGCTATAGCCAGCTCAGAGAGGGTCAGCAAACTGCAGAGTTCTCAAGGTCCCTGAGGAGTCCAAGGCTTGGAAGTTTCTCTGTGAAGCTGCTCCTCCCCCAGCATGTCTTACATTGGGGAAGCTTCAGAAGAGGGGTGAACTGTTTCTTGGGCAGAAAAGCAGTGCTTCCCCCATCTTTAGGACATCGGTCTGGGGTCCTTCAGAACCTCTCCTGGGCATAGGACTCCCATTGTTCCAGCCCCCCTCTTGTACCCCAGACTGGCCAAACCGGTTCTGGGGAAGGGGGGCGGGGAGCAGGCACGTTGAGACAGCCGCCCGCCTGCCTGTGAGGTTCCCTCCGCCTTCGCCTCCCCCCTTCCCCGCCCCACACAATACCCAGGATCGTGCACTGCCTGGCTCAGGGGCCATGCTGACATCGCCCCCTGAGGACCCAGCTGCAACCCCAGAGCCCCCAGGTGGTCTGGAGCCCTGGACCGTGTCGGAGGCTGGACGGAGCTCCCTGGCTGAGGTAGGGCCCCACCCTGCTGCCAGCAGTCCCATCCTCCTCCCGCCAGTGTTCCCAGAGTGAGTCCTTTGTGCTGCCTGCCTGGCCTCTGATCCGGGCTCCCACCCACTTATGGCCTCCTGAGGCTCCACAGCCTGTTTGGCTTGGATCCCCCTTCCAGCCATGACCTTCCACTCGGCTTTGTCCCTGAAGGAGCACAGGGGCCATGGCAGGGCCCTACTCCTCTGGGCACTGGAGCAAGGGGGACTAGGGAGGGGGCAGGGAAATACTGGGCGTAGGAAGCGAAAGGTGCTCTCCCTGAACCACAGTAGTAACTAGAAACCCTCTCTGCCAGCCTTGCCAAGTGGGTCCGTTGTCTGTGTGATTAGCAGCTTCCACTGGATGGGGCCCTCCTTGGCCCCTACTATCCTTCTCTGGCCATGGAGACACTCATGATGACATGAGCTTCCTAGAGGGGGCAGCCAAGAGGGACTTTCCATGTTACTTTACAGATGGGGACACTAAGGCCCAGGAATAGGCTATGACTTGCCTAGGGCCACACAGCTGGTAGTGTCAACACGGGCTTGAACCTTGGCAGGGGTTTTCCCTGTAGGTTCCAGAATGACCCTTGGCACTAGAATATTCAGCGATCATTTCTGGGGCCGGGAATGACCATGCTACTTGGGGCCAGTTCTCTTCCTGAGGCTTTTTCCTTTTTTTTTTTTTTTTTCCCTAGCAGAGATGAGCTGTACACAATATGAACACAGCTCAACCCCTCCTTGGTCCCGAACACCGAGGTTGAGTGGGCCACATCTTTGGAAGGCCATAGGGCTGGTATCCCAGCTAGATGGGTCATTCCCATTGCCTTTTGGTCTGACAGAGGTGGAGGTTGACTCATCCCTGACTTTTCCCCGAGGGACCTGCCTCCAGCCTCCTCTCTACAGAAAACCTACCACCTTCCCCTGGCATTCACCCAGGCTTCTCCTCTAAGCTCTTAATAGGGGGTGCTCCTGCCCCAAGGCTTCCATGTTTTTGCTCATTTATCCCTGTAACTCAGGAGGGTGTGGGGTAGTGTGCTCCCCACTTTCCAGGGGCTTCCCAGATCCAAATGGAGAGGATCTCCCAGGATATAAGGGAGCAGAAGCACGTGTGTATTCTTGCACACAGTTCCTCACAGAAGCAAGTAGGACTTCTATGTCGAGAACTTCAGATTCCTGGAGAGAAAGAGACTTCTCTGGCAGGCAGTGGTCCCGAGTCTCCTTCCACACGCTCCTACAAAGAACGGTGGGTCTCATCCTCACTGACTCAGTTTCCCCATCCGTGGGATGGCCCATGCCACCTGCCCGACTAGAGAAAGACTAATCACAATACTCAGGAGAATGACTATCAACTACGAAGCTCCCACCATGTGCAAAGGGCTTTGCAAGCGCTGTCATTGATTCATTGGTGTTTTAAAGCTGGTATGAGTGGCCTATTTATCAGATGAGGAAACAGAGACGTGCTCAGATGGACAGAGGTTTAAGGTACATGCTAAAGTTGTCCCTGTGGAGAGGGCCTGGCAGAGTAACTGTCTCTTAGGAGCAGCCCCACCCCAGGCAGGGACTGAAGAGAGCAGGGGAACAGCTGGGCAGATAGGGTGGTCCCCCCCACCCCGGGTCCTCTCCTCCATCCATCCCTCATCCCTCCGTCACTGACACTGTCACCATTTCTCTCAGGACAAGATTTTCTCCCTATCCATGTTTACTGGGTCCCTGGCTGTTTCAGCTGGAACGGTTAGCCATTACTTCCTCCAGGAAGCCTTCCTGGAATGCTCAGGTCAAGTCGAACCCAGCGCTGATGGTTCCTCTGGCTTGGCTCCTGACAACCCCGAGTTGTAACTGTTCTCAATTTTAGCTCCCTCACTAGACTGGCAACGCGGTGGGCCACAAAATGTTTGTCCATCTGTCTCCCTATTTTTTTTTCCAGGCTTTGCATCTGTCTCTGAGTATCTGGTCTGTGACATTTTTGGTATCTCTGTCTCTCTGTCTCCATCCCTGGGTCCCTGAAATGTCTCGGCATCTGTGGTTTTCTGGGTTTGAGTGTTTTGGGGTCTCCTGTGCTGAGATGCTGCCCAAAGGCTATCCATATCTCTGGGTCTCTATCTCTCTGTCTCCTGGGTCTCCTTGCCCTGCCAGGCTGGGCACTGCTCCTCTGGCCAGAGGGGGCCCCCGGGGGGGGGGTCCTTGCTGCCCCGCCTGCCCACAGTGAGGCCAGGCAAGGGTAGGCCCCCGCCCAGCCCGCTGCCTGCTCCCTCCCTCCCTCCCGCTTGCCTCACCACAGGGTTTGATGAATCAAACTCTTTGTCTGGGTGGGATCTCCCCCAGCCAGCTGGGCAGAGAGAGGGCTTCCCCAGCCACGGGGAACAGGAGCAGAACAAGATCAGCAGCGGCCCTCGGCTGGAGAGGTGAGGGGCTGCGGGAGGGCAGGGCTGTGGGGGCTCAGATCCCTCTGTCATCAGGCCTGTCCCGAGGCTCCGGCAGACTCCTTGGGGATGACTTCCTGCCCAGAGAGGACTCGTCAGCCTGGCTCGATCTGGGGCTGAGAGCCTGGGTAGGGAAGAACCCCTCTCTCGCTCCAAACTGGGGAGCCGGGACATCTCCCTGCCCTTCTCCGGGGAGGGCCTAGCCTGATCTGGGTGGTGGCCCGCCTGCCAGTCTGTGACCCTCCCAGCCAGCCTGGCAGGGTGTGGGCACCACTCAGCGCTGAAGGCTGCAACTCTGGGCATGGGAGCGGAGGTTGGGTAACGCCAAAGCAAGGACTTCTGGGCCTGTGTGTTTGCATCGGTATCTCGGTGTGTGAGTGTGAATAGAACAGGAGTGTGAGAAAGCTTGAGCGGATACATAAATATCTGATGGGTCAGCATGTGTGTGTGCGAGAGAGAGAGAGAGAGAGAGAGAGGGTCTGTGAATATATGTAGTTGTGTGAAAAGTGTGTGAATGTACACGCCTGTGAAAATGAAGTGTCTCAGTGTACCCATGAAAGTGTGTACGTCCATGTGTCTCCTTGGAAGGAAACGGGTGTGCATGTGCAGGGAACATACACCGATTGTGCGACAACGTATGTGTCTGACCGTAGGTCAGTGAGAGTTGAAAATGCACGAGCTGGTTCAAAGCACAGACCCAGAAGCAAGACTGCCCGGGTTTGAATCCTGGCTCCCCCATATGCCAAATGACCTCTGTGCCTCCCCTACCTCACCTAAAAAATGGGGATAAAACTAGCGTCACCTCAGGGTGGTGAGGATTAGATGAAGTGACATATATAAAGCACTTGGCCTGCCATTCGGTAAGTGCCCAGTAAGTATTAGCTGTTGCTCTGCGATTAGGCGTGTGCGTGTGCTTGAACAGGTGTGTGTGCACGTGTGTACACGGGGTTTGTCCAGGCCTTCAAGACAAGGTGGCTTGCTGGCCAGCCCTCCTGTTCTGTGTCTGCCTCTCATGCCTTTTCCCCTGCAGGCTCAGGTGGGTGGCAGAGCAAAGGAGGAATGGACTGTGGGCCACCTGCCACCCTCCAGTCCCACCTGGCTGGGCCACGTGGCACTGCCCGCCGCCCAGTAGCTGTGTGCCAGCAGGAGAGTCTGTCCTTTGCAGAGCTGCCCACCCTGCAGCCCCCGAGCCCTGTGTGTCTGGATCTCTTCCCTGTTGCCCCAGAGGAGCTGCGGGCTCCCGGCAGCCGCTGGTCCCTGGGGACCCCTGCTCCTTTCCAAGGGCTGCCATGGCCACCATCCCCGGAAGTCCCAGACACCGAGATCTCCACCAGTGGGGGGCTGCGGCCCAGCAGAGCTGGCAGCTGGCCACACTGTCCTAGTGCCCAGCCCCAAGCTCTGGAGGGACCCTGGAGTCCCCAGCACCCACAGCCACAGCGCCGGGCCAGTCACGGCTCGGAGAAGAAGTCTGCTTGTAAGTCACTCTGGGTGAGGGGGTGGTGGCCTAGTGGGACAGACAAGGGGAGAAGTTGGGTGGCTCTTTTAAGACTCATAAGCCCCAGAGTTCCCCCAAACAGGAAGGACAAGTGGTAGATTCTAGTGACAAGAGACCTGGAAATCAGGGAGGACAGGTGACTTCTCAGAGGCTGCACGGCAGATGAGTGGCTGTCCTGGGCTCTTGGCTCTTTGCCCACTGCAGTCAGGCACTATGTTCTCTCTACTAGCCCTCTTGTTGATCCCATTTGGGGAGGGGGACCAGATCCTGGCCAAAACACTGACCTTCCCTCAGATGCTCCGGGCCACAGGGTAGCAACAGGGAGGAGCGGAGAGAGCGCCCAGCGGATGCCAGCCAGTGCGCTCACCCTACTTCCCCACAGGGCGCAAGATGCGGGTCTATCAGCGTGAAGAGCTCCCTGGCAGCCCCGGAGCCCATGCTGTCTTCCTGGAGCCTGGCCAGGCAGCAGAGCAGACCCTGAGCACAGAGGAGCCTAGGCCACCAGAGCTGTCCGTACCCTCCAGAGTAGGCCTGGAGGGGCCTGAGCGCAGGCGCTTCTCAGCCTCTGAGTTGATGACCCGCCTGCACTCTTCCCTACGCCTGGGGCGGAATTCAGCAGCCAGGGTGCTGACCCCAGGGTCAGGCACTGGTGCAGCTCGGGAAGGTACCAGCTTCACCCCTGGGCCCTAAGAGCAGGCCATGAACCAGATGCAGCATGGGGCAAGGCCCACACCTGAGACTGGGTGCTGGTCAGCTGCAGCGTGGCACCCCAGCGCCCACCGCCATTCTTGGAGCCACCCACCCTCAGCTCTCGCCCTCTCCAGGAAGAGCATCTGGAAGGGAGTCGCGCGGTGTAGAGATGAGGGTGGACGGTTTGGTGATGCCAGCCCCTGTTGACCCGAGCGGGTGCCATAGCGGCTGGCCCGAGCCCAGGTACCATCTCCCACTGCGCGCTCGGTCCGAGGAGGGGTGCAGGCGAAGAAGGGCCCTGACCCTGTCCGTTTCCTAGGCTGGACTCGCCGGAAGAGCTGGCTCTGGGGTCCAGGAGCTCCAGCGAGCGGCGCCAGTCACGGTTTCTCCTTAACAGTACGTGGGACGAAGGGGCTGGGGGCGGGGGGTTTGGAGAGTTGAGAGGTTGGGATCTTGGCGAGAGGGAGGGAGAACCGAATCTCAGGAGCGAGCACAGTGGCCTGCACGCAGTGGGTGCGCAAGCGGTGTTTCTGGAAGGAGTGAGTGCGTGAGTGAACGAGCTCACGGTGTCCCGCTACCCGAACCGTCCGAAAGGCTCGTTTAGTGAGGCGGGGTCTCGGGGAGCCGGGCAGGAGCCGGGCCCGGCAGGCGGGCGCCCCACGGCCCTCCCCCGCCCCTCTCCCCGCCCAGCGGTCCTCTACCAGGAATACAGCGACGTGGCCAGCGCCCGCGAACTGCGGCGGCAGCAGCGCGAGGAGGAGGGCCCCGGGGACGAGGCGGAGGGCGCGGAGGAGGGGCCCGGGCCGCCGCGCGCCAACCTCTCCCCGAGCAGCTCCTTCCGGGCGCAGCGCTCGGCGCGAGGCTCCACCTTCTCGCTGTGGCAGGACATCCCCGACGTGCGCGGCAGCGGCGTCCTGGCCACGCTGAGCCTGCGCGACTGCAAGCTGCAGGAGGTGGGCGCCGGGAGCCGGCGGGGCGGGGCCGGCGGGGCTGCGGGCCGGGAGGTGGCCCTGGGGCCCGCCGGGGGCGGGGCTACAGGAGGGGCGGGGCCAGGAGGACGGGGGACGGGTCCCCCGACTTAGCGGGGCCCCGGGCCCGGGGTTACCGGGCCAGCGGGACTGCACGCTGCAGGAGGTGGGCGTGGGCCCCAGCGGGGAAAGCGGGGCCACGAGAGGGCGGGGCCGGCGGGACCGTCTATGCGAAAGGTGGGTGCAAGGACCTGGGGCTGGCTGCTAGCGGGGACTGAGCCGCCGCTGGAAGGAGGGGTGGGGTCAGGGGTGGGGTCCGGGGCGGAGCCCACGGGGCTGGCGGAGGGGCGGAGTCAGGCTGGGCCGGCGAAAGCGAGGACCAGGAGGGGCGGAGCCCTCTGGAGAGAAAACGCCTAGTGGGCGAAGGACTGTGAGGGCCCCGCTGGAGGGGCAAGCCCGATGGGTGGAGCTAGGGGTTCCACCCCTCAATCGAGGTCTTCCGTTGAGTTTGAACAAAAGCGCGCGGCCAGAGGTGGTCCCCTTCACCGGACAGGCACTAGGTCATCGGAAGTGGGGCCGGAAAGCTGGGGGACGGGGAGGGAAAGGCGGGATCGGAAGGGTGGGTGGGGAGTTCACAGTGTCTGAGGGGGGCCGGTCCAGCCCTTTCAATCCCGCCGCCCCCTCACTCAGGCCAAATTTGAGCTGATCACGTCCGAGGCCTCCTACATCCACAGCTTGTCGGTGGCCGTGGGCCACTTCTTAGGATCTGCTGAACTGAGCGAATGTCTGGGGGTGCAGGACAAGCAATGGCTGTTCTCCAAACTGCCCGAAGTCAAGAGCACGAGCGAGAGGTGAGGGGAGTGGTATGGTCAGGTGTAGTGGGGGCGGGGACAAAGCCTGTTACTGGCTGGGCTCCCAGGTCTGGGTTCTCGCCTTGACCCTGACCCTGACCTCTCACCGGACCCCTCAGGTTTCTGCAGGACCTGGAGCAGCGGCTGGAGGCAGATGTCCTGCGTTTCAGTGTGTGTGACATTGTGCTGCACCACTGTCCAGCCTTCCGCCGAGTGTACCTGCCCTATGTCACCAACCAGGCCTACCAGGAGCGCACCTACCAGCGCTTGCTGTAGGGCTGGAGGCTCTGAAAGGCGGGCATGGGGTGGTGGAGGTCGGAGATAAAGGGAGTCTTAGGCGGGAGTGTGTACCGAGGACTGGGCGAGGAAGGGTGACCTGGGAGGGGAATGGTTCCTGAATAGGGCTCTCTGGCCAGGGTCAGGTCAGACCCAACCCCAAAGGGCGGGAAGGATGTGACAAGAAGGCACCTGAAAAACCAAGAGGGTGGCTGGGGTCATGGATCCTGGGGGTTCATAGGATCTATGAGCCCATCTGTGACCTCAGGCCTCTCCCCATCTTCCAGCCTGGAGAACCCCAAGTTCCCTGGCATCCTGGCTCGCCTGGAGGAGTCTCCCGTATGCCAACGTCTGCCCCTCACCTCCTTCCTTATCTTGCCATTTCAGAGGATCACCCGCCTCAAGATGCTGGTCGAGGTACGTGGAGGGCACCGGGCTACAGTGAGAGCTGTGGGGGGAATGGTGCTATGCCTTTCACAGCCCCTCGTGGGTAACCACTGGCAGGCAGGGCTATGGTGGAGGTCCCGGTCTGCCTCACCACACCGACCCCACCCTCTAGAACATCCTGAAACGGACAGCACAGGGCTCGGAAGACGAAGACATGGCCACCAGAGCCTTCAATGCACTCAAGGAGGTGAGGTCCGCTCTCCAGGGCCCCCCCAGATCCCCGGCATATCTCAAAATGAGCCCCAGCCAGCAGAGCCTCTGGTTCCCAGGTGGGAGCCTGAGGCTGGGCTCTGGGAGCCGGGGTTGGGGGACCACAGATGTCTCACACACGGCCTCCCCAGCTGGTGCAAGAGTGCAATGCCAGCGTGCAGTCCATGAAGAGGACAGAGGAGCTCATCCATCTGAGCAAGAAGATCCACTTTGAGGGCAAGGTGCACACCTGCCGCTGGCGGGGTGGGGTCCGCAAAGGGGCCACTCTCGTTGCGTCCTTCCCCAGGCACAGCAGGCCACTTCCTCACCCCCCACCCTCTCCCCTCCCCTGTTCTGTGCTGTCTGCCCTGCTGTCCGGGGTGTGACCTTTTCTCCCCCTTGCCTCCCCCATCCTTCCAGATCTTCCCACTGATCTCGCAAGCCCGCTGGCTGGTTCGGCATGGGGAACTAGTGGAGCTGGCACCACTGCCCGCGGCGCCGCCTGCCAAGCTGAAGCTGTCCAGCAAGGCAGTCTACCTGCACCTTTTCAACGACTGCTTGCTGCTCTCCCGGCGGAAGGAGTGAGTCTAGGCAGGGTGCGGGAGGTAGACCGGAGCCAGGTCCCTTCTTCCTACCGTGAGGCATCACTGGGCCTGGAAGCCCCTGTCTGTGCTGCTGGGGCACCCTGAGCCTTGGAGGCTCCCCCAGAAAAGGCAGAGATGTGAGGCCAGTCCATTTTCCAGACCTGAGAACCAAGGGCTAGGCTTTGTGCAGAGGACTCAATAGTGCTCTGAGCTTAAGACGAGTAGAGCAGAGATTAAGAGCACAATTCTGGAGTCTCAGCTCCGATCTAACTCATCAAGATAATGGCCAACATTTACTGAGTGCCTGTCCTGCGCCAGGCATGCTGTGTGCATAATTTTTTTAGTGATTTTATTTATTGATTTGACAGAGAGAGAGAAAGAGAGAGGTCACAAGTAGTCAGAGAGTCAGGCAGATGGGGAGGGGGAAGCAGGCTCCCTGCTGAGCAGAGAGCCAGATGTGGGTCTCGATCCCAGGACCCTGAGACCATGACCTGAGCCAAAGGCAGAGGCTTAACCCACTGAGCCACCCAGGCGCCCCCACTGTTTGCACTATTATCCCCAGTCCTCTAAGCATCTGCCTGGAAAGGCTCCCTTGTTATTCTCAAGAGCATGGATCTAGTAAGTGCAGGAGCTGGGAGGCCAGGTCTGTCTGATGTCCGATCCCAGGCTCTTAACCATTGTATTATCTTATCTTCCATCTGTAACATAGAGACTATCATCTAGGGAGACTCAGTGTGATAATAAGATGGGGAGAGAGCTTAGCATAGTGCCTGGCACGCAATGAACACACACTCCGTATTAGCTGTGATTGTTATCAGTTTGGGATGAGGGAGAAGTCTTTCCGAGTGAGGTAGGCCTTCAGGCTGGATGTGATGAAGAAAGGACTTCTAAGGCTATGGGAAGGGTTCATTCCTGGTTTATTCATTCATTCACAAAAGTGTCACCGAACCCCTGTTCTCTTCCGGGCCCTGAAGGGTTCTAGGGTCATTTCTGCCTATAGGAGCTCTCAGGACAATTAAGCTATATCCTGATAACCACCTGGTCAGGGTTTTTAGGGGAAAGGTGCACTCCTACTGTAGCATCCCCTGGTATGGGGTGAGAATCTATAAAGCTTCAAAGAGGAAGGGACATTTAAGCTGGGTTTTGAAGGATACATAGGAGTTTTCCAGGTGGAGAAGGAGTTTGGGAGGATATAGCAAAGTCACAGTAGGCTATAATAGCAGAGTATGTTTGGGGGATGATGAAGCCTAAATATGGCTAGATTCGTAGAGGGGAAGACAAGGAGAAGGAAATGGGGTTGTTGAAAGTCATAGGACAGAGATTGTGCTTTCTGAGGGCCATGGGGAGCGTGGAGAGTTACGTAGACGAGTGACATTTTACTCCTGGCCAGTTTGGAGGATGGACTGGAAGGGGAGAAACCAGAAGCTATTACAGATTGCCCAGATGAGAGTAGATCCACCCCAAAATGGTAGGGGGCCTGTGGGAAGCGGATTCCAGGGACAGTCAGGAGTTAGGTAGGATGGAGCTGCTGGCCGGGTGTGTGGGGAGAAGGAGGGAAGAGGCTGGAATGATGGCTGAGTTTCCTCCTGGGCCACTTGACAGAGTCTTTCCCTGGACTGGGGAGCAGTGAAGGGGTCTGGTTTGGACTGGGAGATACTGACTTCTGTTTAGCCAGGTCGAGAAGAAGGGACCTGTGGGACATCCTTGACCCACTCCCCTGCCCATTCTTCCCAGAAGTGTTTATTGAACCCAAATGATGGGCCTGGCAGTGTGAAGCACTAGGATAGAATGGCAAAGGAGAGACAAAGTTCAGCTTCTACGTGGTCCGAGAGTCAGACACTAGGCAGCACGGGGATCTCATCCGAGGGGCTGTCTTTTGGCTCTTTAGAACAGGGGCTCAGAGAGAATCTGAAAGCATGCCCGGGGGCAGGGACTAGGTTTTGCCACCTTCCTCTTCTGCCAGGGAGTCTGCAGGAATGGTGCTCCCAGTTCCTTGTGGGGACCTGCGGGCTTTCAGGGAGGTGACTGCCTTCCGAGTTTCCCTGGGGAGGGAGCCGGAGGGTGAACGGGCTGACCTCACCTGCCCGGGTCCCGCAGGCTAGGGAAGTTCGCCGTGTTCGTCCACGCCAAGATGGCCGAGCTCCAGGTGAAGGACCTGAGCCTGAAAATGCAAGGCGTCCCCGGCCACGTGTTCCTTCTTCAGCTCCTCCATGGGCCCCACGCGAAGCACCAGTTCCTGCTGAGGGCCCGGACGGAGTGAGTGGGCTTGGGCATGGGGGGGAGAGGACCCCTGGGCGGGCACAGGGCCTTCCGGTGTGTGGCTGCAGGACGGTGGCCTGAGGCAGGCCACGGGTGGAGCTGGCGTCCAGCGGCTTCCGGGCCTGCTCTGTTAGGCTCAGCGCTGAGTGGGGCCCGGGCTCGGGGGACAGACAGGGCTGTGGGGCGGGCATGCTCTGAGTCCGGACATCATGCCCAACCCTCCCAGCCCTGTCTCACTACCCTGGCCCGGGGAGACTGCACTTTGCGCATTGTGACAACTCAGCCTCCCCCTCCCTAGAAGCGAGAAGCAGCGATGGATCTCAGCCCTGTGTCCCTCCAGCTCCCAGGAGGATAAGGAGGTCTTCAGCGAGGGCCAAGGTAGCAGCCTGCCTCCCCCCACCCCGCCTCCAGGCCCACATCCCCCCAGGGTTGGGTCCCTCACTGCTCTCTCCCTTTCCTCCCATCCTGGTGCCTTGTTGCCGGCAGAGCCGGCAGAGCCAGCGGGGAGAGAGACCAGCCGGCCAGGGCCATCAGGGGCTGCTGTGCAGACCCTTGAAAGAGGGGCAACATTTGCATAAGCCAGGCCATACCCCCCCCTCCCAGTGCTCAGGCGGCACCCCATGGCAAAGCCTTTTGTATCCCCCCATTTCATCCCTGCACAAACCCATCTTACCAGTTAGAAAACAGGGGTTCAGAGAGGTTGAAGTGACTTATCCAAGTCCACCCAACTGGTAAGCCGCAGAGCTGACACTGACGCCCTGATCTGTTTCCACTTTCGCCTCCGCCTCCGCTGCAGAGGGGCAGGAGCCACAGCGGCCACGGGGTGCGGTGGGGCGGGGTGGGGGATCAGCTCTGTTGGTCTAGAGGCTTCTCTCTGGGGTGTGAGTGAGGCCAGTAAGCCAGAGTGTCGCCCAGTCCGAGAGGGACCCTGATCCAGCGGACACCGGCTGCTGCTGAGGGTTGCCGGGCAGGGGAGTTAGGGCTCAGCTATTGAAGGGAAAAGGAAGGGAGCTTGCTTCTACCCATACTTGGTCTGCATCAGGCCTGGTGTTGGCCACTTTTATACACATTTAGTTTACTTAATCCTCCTGATAACCCTGTTGGGTAGACTCATTTTCTCATATCTGAGAAAAACGGGCTCAGAAATGTAAGAAAGTAACTTGCCCAAGGTCAGACAGGCCAGTGGAGAGCAGAGCTGGGATTCAAGCCAGGTCTGGCCCCAAACCCTGTGGTTTTCTCAATACTGCCAGCCTGTCTCCTGTGGTAGAAAGAGCCGAGGGCCTAGATTGAAGCAGATTCTCTGGCTTGGGCTAAGAGTCCTGTTTGAGCTGTGGGGTGAGCCTCCCATTCCTGAGAGGTGGTCAGAGAAGGCTGAAGGATGAAGAGGGGCAACCATGAAAAGATTTTGGGGGGGGAGTTCTTCTGGGAGGAGGATAGGCAGTGCAAAGGCCCTGAGGCAGGAGGGAGCTCAGAATGTTTGGGGAACAGCAGGGCAGCTAGTGTTGCTGAGCTCCGTGAGCAAGGGTTGGGGGAGGGGAAGAAGGGAGGAAGGGGGGCTAGTGAGGACACAATGCCAGACCATGCAGGACTTTGTAGGCTGTGGGGAGGGCTTTGGATTTTACTCAGAGGAGTAGGAAGCCCCAGAGGGTCATAATTGGCCGGGAGGTGATGTAACTTGACTCCCAGTTGAGAAGGATGGATTAGAGGGAGCCCTGGAGTGCCAACAGGGGCATATGAAGGGACCATTAGTGTTTTGTGGCAAGTGTCTGGAGGCAGGTGGACCTTGACCTGGAGGTCAGCGTTAGACTGAGCTGGGGGGGGACGTGAGAGCCCTGGGCAATAACCCAAGCTGGGAGGGACTGGATTCACCAAGGGCTTGTATTTAGGGTAAGAGAGGAGGGTGGCCAGGGTGGGCAGAGGGAGGCGCAGAGAAAATGAAGCAGCAGCAGCCCCCCTCTGACCCCTTTCCTTCCTCCTCCTACCCCTCCCCGCCCCCTATCATCCTCCTCTGGGGACTTCCTGACTCTCCCTTGGGCTGTCAGACCGCCCCCAGGTTCAGTGCGTCAGGACATACAAGGCTCTGCAGCCAGACGAGCTGACTCTGGAGAAGACGGACATCCTGGCCGTGAGGACCCAAACCAGTGATGGTGAGAGGGGCCTCCTGGGAAGGCCTCCCTGATGGGCCCCAGGTGGGCAGGAGGTAGCTAGGTGGCTAAGATATCACAGGAAAAGGTTGTGCAAGTGTTGGTCAACCACAGCATGTAGGAATCAAGTTAGACAAGAGGAGGAACTTCCCTCTTATAAAGCTGTAGGATTCAAAGTGACGGATGGGGAAGAATGGGAAATACCCTTCTTAGAGGATGTCAGGAAAAACAGGTCAGAAGTTCATTTACGAGACTGCTAGAGGCAGGGTCCTTCCTGGAATTGGGATGAGGTCACCCCTGCCCCGGGGTGCAGACAAGGCTTGCATCAAGGCCTAGGCTTTCCCTCGCAGACCCGGCCCTGGTGTCCCTTTGATGCCACTAATGCTGCTCCTGGCCCGCATACCTCTAGGCTGGCTGGAGGGGGTCCGCCTGGCAGATGGTGAGAAGGGTTGGGTGCCCCAGGCCTATGTGGAAGAGATCAGCAGCCTCAGTGCCCGCCTTCGAAACCTCCGAGAGAATAAGCGGATCACAAGTGCGCCCAGCAAACTGGGGGAGCCCCCCGCATGATGGGCAGCTGTGCCTGGGACACCAGCTCCGTGCCCAGCTCCTGGACAGGTCTACAGGGACCTCTGGTGTTGCATGCCCCAGGCCGCTGCTGGTGTTCCATGGCCTGGCGTCTGGAGTACAGCCCATCCTCACGTTCCTCCCAGTCCACTTCAGGGCCAACACCAGTTTCTTCCTCTGGCATAGGGACTGCACAGGTGACCTGTGATTTCTGGCAAGGACTGGGGCCCACTCCCTTCACGCTGCCTGACTCTTGGTCCCTCTGGTAGGGGCCCGGCTGGGGACAGCTCTGGTGCTGACGGGTGCTGGGACATATATAGAGAGAGATGTATATATACCGGGGGTCTTCTGGCCAGAGCCTGCATGGGCTCTGGCGGCTGTGACTTTTCTGTAAATAAACTCCCATGATGCCTTGGCTTGGAGTCTGCAAGCTGTCTGATGCTGCCCCCTCCAGCCTCACTTCCTCCAGCTAAAGGTCAGGAGGCTCTCTGGCTACCTCCCAGTGGGGAGAGCTCACCTCTTATCCGGAGGAGGGGACGGCAGGGCTGGGTGTGAATTAGACTGCTTTGGGCGGCAACTGACAAGATACCGGACTCAACCAGGCTTAGAGATTGAAGACACTTTATTGGCTCTTGTGTCTGTTTCTTATAGCTACTGTAACAAATGATCACACACCAGGTGACTTAAACCAGTAGGACTGTATTCTCTGACTGCTCCGGAGGCCAGAAATCTAAAGTCAGTATCGTTGGGCCAAAATCCAGGTGTCGGCAGGGCAGGACTCTGTCCTGTAGTGGGGATGTCTGCCAGGGGAGAATGGGTCCTTGCCTCTCGCAGCTCTGGTGGCTGCCAGCTCGCCTTGGCTTGTGGCCACACCACTCAAACTCTGTCTCTGGGGTCACACTGCCTTCTTCCCTGTGTGTCTGTGTCAGATCTACCTCTGCCTCCCAAGGATAAGGATACATGAATTTTATTTGAGGTCCACCCAGATAATCTTTCCATCTCAGAGTCCTTACCTTAAATCCCTCCTGAAAAATCTGTCCCCCTTCCCTTGTTTATCATAGAAGATAACACTTACCAATTCTAGGGACTAGGAGGCAGATATCTTTTAGAGGACCATGTCTCAGCCTACCACAGTTCTCAAAACTAAGAAGTATATGGGCAAGGTGGGCTTCAAGCAAGGCTTGATCCAGCAGCTCCTGAGGACTGAGGACTCTGCTCTTTCCATTCTTCTACTTGGTTGTCCTCGGTATTGTCTTCATCCTAAGGCTTCCAGGGGCTTCTTCATTCACATCCAACATGGAAGGAGGGTATTTTGTTTTTAAAAAAATTTTATTTATTTATTCGACAGACAGAGAGAGAGCATAGCGGGGGGAGAAACAGGCAGAGGGAGAGGGAGAAGCAGACTTGCCGAGCAGGGAGTCCAATGTGGGGCTTGATCCCAGGACCCTGGGTCATGATCTGAGCTGAAGGCAGACGCTCAATGACTGAGCCACCCAGGCGCCCCTGGAAGGAGGGAATTGTCTTTGTCCCAGCATTCCCTGTCAAATTCCAGGGATGCTTTCTGACTAGACCAACTTGGGTCATGGGGCTACCTCGGGCTGATCACAGTGGCCAGGGGGTGGTGTGTGCTTTGAGACCTAGCCTAGGTCATGTACTTTAGCCCTGGAGTCAGGTTGGGGACCTACCTCTCTTGGAACCCCATCGGTTCCCATGTGGAGTCTGATGGCTGCTGCACAGGAGAGGTAGCTTCTGGGGAGGCCAATGTTCATGGAAACCCAAATCACCCAGGAGAGTAGAAACACCAGGGAATGAGCTTGAGATGCGAACACACCTGGGCGGACCAGAGCATCCTTCACCTCTCAAAAGGAGGTCGTGGGGCAAAGAAAACGTGAGCCAGGTTGGTCCTAGAAGGCAAACATGGGCAGATGGGGAGCCACTCAGACCCATGAAGGAGCTTTTGGGAATGGCTTTCTAGCCTGAGATGGTGCAGGGAGGGTGGAGCGTATGGGCGAAGGGGGCAGACACATTTGAATTTGAATCCTGGTTCAGACATTGATACCCATGTGACTTTTTTTTTAGACTTTTTTTTAAGGTTTTATTTATTTATTTAACAGAGAGAGAGATCACAAGTAGGCAGAGAGGCAGGCAGAGAGGAGGGGGGGAGCAGGCTCCCCGCTGAGCAGAGAGCCCGATGTGGGGCTCGATCCCAGGACCCTGAGATCATGACCTGAGCCAAAGGCAGAGGCTCAACCCACTGAGCCACCCAGGGGCCTCTCCCATGTGACTTTTTAAAATAAAGTTTTTACTTTGGAATAATTATAGATTTACAGAAACATTTCAGAGGTGGCCCAGAGAGTTCCAAATGTCTGTTTCCCTGCTGTTAAGATCTTCCATTACCATATGGTACCGTTGTCAAAACTAAGAAACCAACGCGGGTGCATGACTATTAACTGAACTCCATATTTTATTCGAATTTCACCGGTTTTCCCACTAATGTCCTTTTTCTGGTCTAGGAATTGGATCCAGGATCCCACATTGCGTCTTATTGTCACGTCTCCCTGGTGTCCTCTGGTCAGCACCGGTTTCCTCTGTCCGCCCTCTGTTTCCATGACCCTGATAATTTTAAGAAGTTCTGGTCAGAATTTTGTTAGACTGGCCCTCCGTTTGGGTTTCTCTGGTGTTTTTCTGATGACTGGACAGAAGTTCTGGGTTTGGGGGAAGAATACCTCAGAGGCCAAAGGCCCTTCTTGTCACATGACCACAGGAGGCATGTGATGCCCACGTGGTGTCCACGTGACTTATTGGTGATGTTAACCTTGATTACATCGGTAAGCTGGGGTCTGCTAGGTTTTCTCCACTGTGAAGTTTACTACCTTCCCCTTCCCATACTCTCTTCTTTGGAAGCAAGTAGAACCCATACTCAAGGCATGCTCCCATTTCCTGGTGGGTACGTCTACCTATATCCCATTATTTAAGATTCTTCTGTGAGGAAGATTTGTTCCTTTTCCATATGTTCCTATATGTTTCTTTTCCTGACTACTTATGTAATCGTTCAGTTATTATAAAGGCCCTGTGCCTTTATGGATCTTTCCTTTGGGTTATTTTTTTTAAATATTTTATTTATTTATTTGTCAGAGAGAGAGGGAGACAGAGTGAGCGAGCACAGGCAGAGTGGCAGGCAGAGGCAGAGGGAGAAGCAGGCTCCCAGCCGAGCAAGGAGCCCGATGTGGGACTCGATCCCAGGACGCTGGGATCATGACCTGAGCTGAAGGCAGCCGCTCAACCAACTGAGCCACCCAGGCATCCCTTTCCTTTGGGTTATAAATCAATACTAAGTTATGTATTTTGTTGTTTAAATTGTTCCAGCTTTGGCCATTGGGAGCTCTTTCCGACCCACTCCTGCATCTGTTTTAATTTTTTAAAATATTTTATTTATTTATTTGACAGACAGAGATCACACGTAGGCAGAGAGGCAGACAGAGAGACAGAGGGGCAAGCAGGCTCCCCGCTGAGCAGAGAGCCCGATGCGGGGCTCGATCCCAGGACTCTGGGATCATGACCTGAGCCGAAGGCAGAGGCTTTAACCCACTGAGCCACCCAGGTGCCCTTGTTTTAGTTTTTTTTGTTTTTAGTTTTTTCAAGATTTTATTTATTTGACAGAGAGAGAGAGCCCAACAGGGGAAGCAGCAGGCAGAGGGAGAAGCAGGCTCCCACTGAGCAGGGAGCCTGATGAGGGACTCGATCCCAGAACCTTGGGGTCATGACCTGAGCCGGAGGCAGACGCTTCACCAACTGAGACTCCTAGGTGCCCCTCCTGTGGCTGTCTGGCATCCCCTTTTATTTTTGTCTTTTGAGCATGTCCTCGCTTTCTGGCACTGGTTGATGCTCCAGGCTCATCTTGTGCTCACTCAGCCTGAGTGCTAGAATCCGTCATTTCTCTAAGGCGTGTAGTTGTTTTTATTGGAGATGGTGTTCAGAAACTAAGATCTGGGCACCAGGTGTGCTCACGGCTATTGACGTGTCACTGTTTCTAGGCCTTCCCACTGGACGGAGGTGGGGAATCTCTTGCCCCATCTATGTTGCATGATTTTAGGCAAGATGCTGGATGGCTCTAAGCCTCTGTTGCCACAGCAGCAAAGTGCAGATGGTGACAGTCGTGCCTAATTCACGGAGCTGCTGTGAGAGGAAGTATGCCAGATCGGGGCACCCGGGGGCTCAGCAGGTTGAGCATCTGGCTCTTAATTTTGGCTCAGGTCATGATCTCAGGATCGTGGGATGGACCCCCATGTCTGCTTGTCCCTCTCCCTCGGCTCCTCCTGCTGCTCGCTCTCTCTAGGGAATAAATAAATAAAATCTTTAAAAAAAAAAAAAAAGATGGGCACCTGGGTGGCTCAGCTGGTTAAGCGTCTGCCTTCGACTCAGGTCATGATCTTGGGGTCCTGGGATAGAGCGCCACATCAGGCTCTTTGCTCAGCTGGGAGTCTGCTTCTCCCTCTGCTGCTCCCTCTGCTTGTGCTCTCTTGCTCTTAGATAAAATAAATAAAAGGGGAAGGAAGGAAGGAAGGAAGGATGGAAGGAAATACAAGGTCAACACAGTGCCTGGCCCATCCGAAGCTGCCAAAAATGGTGGCTTTTATTGTGTCGGAGCTGCATAGCCAGAGAGTGGGGGCCCCTGGGAGGCGGCGAATCCTCTGTCCCTTGAAGATTTAAGGAACTCAGAAAGTCTGGCATCAGGATTCCTGCGCTGAGAGAAGACAGGAGGGCCTCTCTGCTTCTTTCAGTGCTGAATCTGCATGGGGAGAGCCAAGCTGGCACCAGACTGGCCAAGCGGAGGAAACAAGCTCCCATTCAGCCCGCCCCCCGGCAGATCTGGACTTGGACCTACACCTGCGTCTGCACGAGGCTGCGGGGGGCTGGGCTGGGGGGTGCTCAGCGGCTGGCTTTGGGGCCATGCTGCCAGGCAGGGACTGCGCCAGGCCCTACCAGGCCAGCCTCCCTCCTCTGCCAGCTCCCTGTGAGGTATATCCAGGCAAAGCATCTCGAGGGGGCCTTTCTCTCAGTGGTACCTGCCTCTGCCTGGTAGGCCTGGCCTGGGTGTCTGGCCTTGGCCATGGACCTAGGATCCTGCCCCTGCTTGCTGTGGGAGAAGGAGGAAGGTAGGGGTGGGACTGGCAGGACAGGAGATGAGGGCGGGCCTGTCTGGGGCAGGGGTTTTGGCCCCTGAGGCTGTCTGCTCAGCCGGTCTCCAAGCCCTGTACCTTGGGAGGCAATTTCAAGGCTTCCTGGAATCCCCTCCCCACCAGGGCTTACTCCTTCTCTACAGGGACCAAGGGGATCCGTCTGTCCCCTCAGTGGACCCCAGGCTATTTTCAAAGATTTTACTTTTTTTAAGATTTTATTTGTTTATTTGAAAGAGAGAGAGAGAGATCACAAGTAGGGGGAGTGGGAGAGGGGGAAGCAGACGCCCCACTGAGCAGGGAGCCCCATGCAGGGCTCAATCCCAGGACCCTGACTGAGCTCATGACCTGGGCTGAAGGCAGACACTTAACCGACTGAGCCACCCAGGCGTCCCCTGATTTTACTAGTGTTTGAAAGATTTTATCCTGAGAGGAAACTGTTGAGAAAGAATTTTATTCAGTTGTTCATGTTTAGGGCACACTGAGCTTTCTGGGTGAACCAGGAGCCGAAACTTCAGTCCCAGCAGCAGGCACTAAGCTCTGGGGTGGCTGTGGTGGGCAGCGGGTGTGGGGCCCCACAGCAAGGAGTCAGCCTAATGTTTCTTTGTTGATTCTCTTCCTCCCTCCTTTCTTCCCTCCCCAATTCCTTCTCTCTTTCCTCCCTCCCTCCCTCCGTTCCTTCTTCTCTCTCTCTGCCTCCTTGTCTCTGTCCTCCTTTTTTTTTTTTTTTTTTTTTTGGAGCACTCCACAGTCCTTTATTGACACCCCTGCAGAGAATCCCTTGCAGGGCGGGGGGGCTGTCCTTCTTTCTGATCCCCTTCATTCTCCTCTCTCATCTGTGTCTTTTTTGGCGGGTGGCACAGAAGCATCCACTCTCTGCAACAGCTGAGAGAAACAAGGGACTGGATGCAAAGCCCCCAGACAAACTCAAGAGTCGGTGAGGGCGGGGGCAGCAGGGCCTCTCCTGTACGGTTGGCAAGGTTCACACCGGCACAATGACTTTGGAAACAGTGTGGCCGCATCTGCTAAGGCTGAGTACATGCCTACCCAGTGACCCAGCGAATCCACTTCTTCCCTGGGGTAAACACCCACAGGGTAAACACCGTGTGTACATGCGTGCCCTGAAAGACACGAGCTGGGATGTTCACAGCAGTCCTATTCGTTAATGACCAAAATACTAAAAAACGACCCAAATGCTCAACAGTGGCAAAATGGACAAAGTGTGGTCTCTTCCCACAGGGAACACTATACAGTAAGGAGAATGAGCCACCGGCAAGTATGTTGAAGGACACAATCTAGACACAATGTGCGAGAAGCCAGACACAAAGGGCTTCTCAGATGATTGTATTCACATAAAGCAGGAAAGCAGGTGGAATTCGCTGATGGGGTAGAGGTCAGGGTGGGGCTCTCAAGGGCCCTTTGCACAGCCTGCTCTCTCGGATACAGCTCATGGAGCTGCGCACGTGAGATCTGTGTCCTTGATGTATCTGAGTTAAACTTCAACAGAAGCTTGTCCCCAGTAGGAGGAAGCCTGGGGGCTGTGGATGGGCAAATAAGGCAGCAGCCAGCTCTCGTAGAAAATCAGGCAGTCTTCCTGGAGGCAGCGCCACGCAAGCTGCTTCTTGAGGGCTAACATGGAGGAAGTAGGACAAGGATACGGCAGAGCAGAGACCCGGGATTTGCCCTCCTCTAGGAACAAGGAGCTCTTTCCAGTCATGAAGAGAGGAGTTTAGTCGCTTGGGTTCTTGGCCTAACCTTGACCTTGGCCTACTCTGCTCCACTTCCATGTGGGTGGGCCCAAGGACCCTTACTCCAATATTTTTTTTCTGGGTTTCGGTTCAGAATTGCCTTCTGATTCCAGCAGTTTAGCTGTAAGTCAAAACCATCCAGGCTTAAGGAGCTGTGTGGCTGGAAACCGAACCCCTTTTTCAGATGAAGGACATTTGGTAACAAAGGAATTTGAAAGTTCATGGGGGTGAGGGTGGCAGGGGCAGGACCTATACCTGACCGTCTCTGAGCACCTGCTGTGGGCCAGGGGCTGCTGGACCCTTTGCCATGGATGTCTCCAAGGAGTTCCCCAGCAGCCTGCTCTGCAGGGCAGTGGAAGGGGGTGCTTTATAAACTGTAAAGTGCGGTGCACTTGGACCAGGGCTGAAGCCATTCCATAACTGATTGCCTTGTTGGGCAGTTCTGTGTGTGTGTGTGGGGGGGGGGGGCGCGCCAGGAGATGGTGTTGAAATTGCAACCTGAAATGTATCACCAATGGAACCTGTTGATAGAGCAGTGATGAAGTATTGAGGGGCACCTGGGGGGCTCAGTCAACCAAGTGTCTGACTCTTGATTTTAGCTCGGGTCATGATCTCAGGGCCGGGGGATGGAGTCCCGCATCGGGACTCACACACTCAGTATGGAGCCTGCCTGGGATTCTTTTTCTCCTCCTGCCCCTCCACCTGCACTTGCATGCGCACGCTCTCTCTCTAAGGAAAAAAAGGTGGGGCACCTGAGTGGCTCAGTCAGTTAAGCCTCTGCCTTCGGCTCAGGTCATGATCCCAGGGGCCTGGGATCAAGCCCCGTGTCGGGCTCCTTCCTCAGCGGGGAGCCTGCTTCTCTCTCTCCCTCTGCCTCTCCCCCTGCTTGTGCTCGCTCTCTCTGTCAAATCAATAAAAATTTAAGAAAAGGAAAAGAAAAAGGAAAAAAAAAAGAATACCAAGTATTTAATGAGCGCGTAGGCCCAGATATAGGGACTGTGTGTCCATCTCCATATGAAACAGGTGTCGTTGAACCCATTTCACAGATAAGAAAACAGACATTCAGAGAGAAAGGCGGTGTGTGAGTCCACTCGCTAGGTCCCATACAGGCTCACTGCCCTGGCCATCTTTCCAGTGAGTCTTTCAATGCCAAGCTCATTCTAACCTCAGGACGTGTGCCCAGACTGTTCACTCTTCCTGTGGTGTTCTCCTGTCAGGTTTTCTGGCTCCTTCTTGTTATTCCGGCCTTAGCCCACTTAAGTGCCACCTCCTCCGGAGACCTTCCCTGGTCACGCGCAAATGTGTGGCCGCCCCACCTCTCCTCCTGCCACGCCGGGATTTCTCGTTCGTCATTTATTGACTTGCTTGTTGGCACCTCCACACTGGGCTGTGAGTGCCATGGGACAGGGACCTTGGCTTTGGCATCCGTGCTGATTGCAGTGCTTGGCACAGGGGAGAAGCTCAGCAAATGTTTCTTGAGGGATTTGAGGGGATTTGCACCCAGCTCTAGGTGACCCCCTCAGCCTGCTCTGGCCCTCAGTTCCCACGCTGCGCATGTGAGCCACATGGTGCCAGTGGGGCAGGGGGTGGGCCTCGGGGCCCTCAGTCCGTGGGTGAGGCTGCCCCACCTGGGCTGAGGCTGCCCTGGGCACCAGGAGACCAGCTCAGCCACTCTTGCTGCCCTGACCTGGCTTTGAACCTGGGCTCAGCTCTCACTTCCTGTCCCTGAATGACCCTTCCCCATTCCAGAGTTCCTCTCTCTAGGCCTCCAGGGTCCTCCCCAGATTGTGTTTCTGACACTCCTGGGTGAAAGAACAAAGGGAAATGGACTGACATTTCAGTCCTGGGTGAAAGAACAAAGGGAAATGGACTGACATTTGCAGCAGCAGGGACTCCGGTGAGACTGATGGTAGAACTTCCTGACTGTGGGAACTGCCGCAGCTGGGCGGGTAGAGGAAGTGGATTTATGGACTCGCCTCCCCTGAGCAGCGTGAAGAACAGGACGAACAGTCATCTGCTTGGGCGGGGTGCAGGGGGATGGACGGGATGACCTTTGGAAGCCACTCTCAAGCTCTCCACTCCTGAGCTGTCCTGAGGGCTGGGGGCCTGCCTGGTCAGGAGGGAGGGAAGGGGGCAGCTGCGGGGCCTGGCATTGTGGGAGAAGGTGGAGGAAAAGGCTGAAGGGGGCAGAGGCTGTGCCTGCTTATTCAGATGAGGCCATAAGGACACGGGGGTTTCCAAAGAAGGGTGTGGGGAGTGAGCACTGGGGTTGGAGTCAGACCAACCTGGCTCTGAGTCCTGCTTTACCACTTACAAGCCAGGAGGCTCTAGGCAAGTGACTTCCCCTTTCTGAGCCTCAATCCCCTCATCTGTTAAATGGGATTAATAGTGTAGATTAGGGGCACTGGGCTGGCACAGTGGGAAGAACGCATGACTCTTGATCTCAGGGTCGTGAGTTCAAGTCCCACATGGAGTGTAGAGATTACTTAAATAAATAAAGAACTTCAATAAAAAATAGTGCATATTAAAGAGGGGGACACCTTGAAAAAAGAGTTTGCAAAAAGCGTTATCCAAAGGGAGGTGGCGCACAGCACATGGCCGACTGGGCAAGTGTTACGATAATGATGGTGGTATTGTTCCCCGCGCAACCTGTGCACCTGGCGTTAGGTCACCAAATCCTTATGTCCCCCGTTCTACACAGGAGGACTCTGAGGCTCAGAGATGACACTTGTCCAAGGTCGCATAGCCAGTTGGAACCTGACTCAGGTTCTGATTTCAGGCCCGTATCCTTCATCCTACTCCGTGCAGCCTGCGATTGACTGCGGAGGCATTTTACAAACTGTAAAGTGACGAATGTCATCATCATCATCATTTTATTTTTTATGGTAACTGCTGTCCTTGAACTGGTTTCCCCTAGTGGGCTGGCGGCGTCCTCAGTTCAGCCACTAGGGGGCAGCAGAGTCCAGGGGCTGGGACAAGGGGGTCCCCAGGGGGGGCGCCCAGCTTACTCTTTGCCGGGCGGGGGGGGCG
>PISX010011718.1:0-27303 GCA_004024625.1 Mellivora capensis
ATGTAAGTTTTTCTTTCTTTAAAATTTTGGGATACAGTTTCTACTAATAGATCAAAATATACCCTAAATCTAGCACATGGCTTTGTTCTAGTCTCCAGCCTGATCATATACTTTTCTTTTCTTTTTTCAACCAATGTCTTATATTATCAATTCCTTTTTTAGAATCATTTTTAATTTTCATCTTTACAGTCATATTCCATCCTTTCATTGTGTTTACCCTTATTTTTGTAAATATATGTGATTTTCTTTCTTTAAAATTTTGGGAGGTAGTTTCTTCTAATAGACCAAAATATACCCAAAATTAAGTGTGATATCAAAATACCATCAACTTTTTCAAAGAAATGGAACAAATAATCCTAAAATTTATATCGAACCAGAAAAGACCCTGAATAGCCAGAGAAATGTTGAAAAAGAAGACCAAAGTTAGCAGCATCACAATTCCAGACTTCAAGTTCTATTACAAAGCTGTAATCATCAAGACAGTATGGTACTGGCACAATAACAGACACATAGATCAATGGAACAGAATAGAGAGCCCAGAAATGAACCTCAACTCAGTGGTCAACTAATCTTTGACAAAGCAGGAAAGAATGTCCAATGGAAAAAAGACAGTCTCTTCAACAAATGGTGTTGGGAAAATTGGACAGCCATAGGCAGAAGAATGAAACTGGACCATTTCCTTACACCACACACAAAAATAGACTCAAAATGGATGAAAGATCCCAATGTGAGAAAGGAATCCATCAAAATCCTTGAGAACACAGGCAGCAATCTCTTCGACCTCAGCTGCAGCAACTTCTTCCTAGAAAAATCTCCAAAGACAAGGGAAGCAAGGGCAAAAATGAGCTATTGGGACTTCATCAAGATCAAAAGCTTTTCTACAGCAAAGGAAACAGTCAACAAAACCAAAATACAACTAACAGAATGGGAGAAAATATTTGCAAATAAAATATCAGAAAAAGGGCTAGTATCCAAAAAATAAAGAACTTATCAAACTCAACACCCAAAGAACAAATAATCCAATCAAGAAATGGGCAGAAGACATGAACAGACATTTCTCCAAAGAAGACATCTAAATGTCAACAGATACATGAAAATATACTCCGTATCACTTGATATGCATCAGGGAAATACAAATACAAATCAAAACTACAATGAGATACCACCTCACACCAGTCAGAATGGCTCAAATTAACAAGTCAGGAAAGGACAGATGTTGGCAAGAATGTGGAGAAAGGGGGAACCCCCCCATACTGTTGGTGAGAATGTAAGTTGGTGCAGGCATGCTGGAAAACAGTATGGAGGTTCCTCAAAAGGGTGAAAATAGAGCCATCCTATGACCCAGCAATTTCACTACTAGGTATTTACCCCAAAGATACAAACGTAGTGATCTGAAGGGGCACGTGCACCCGAATGTTTATAGCAGCAATAACTATGGAAAGAGCCCAAATGTCCATTGCTGATGAGTGGATAAAGCATAACTATGGAAAGAGCCCAAATGTCCATTGCTGATGAATGGATAAAGCTGTGATATATATATATACAATGGAATACTACTCAGCCACGAAAAAATGACATCTTTCCATTTGCAACAACATGGATGGAACTAGAGGGTGTAATAAGTGTAATAAGTCAGTCAGAGAAAGACAATTATCATATGATCTTACTCATATGTGGAATTTAAGAAACAAAACAGGCTCATAGGGGAAGGGAGGAAAAATAAAACAAGGTGAAATCAGAGAGGGAGACAAACCATAAGAGACTCTTACTCATAGGAAACAAAGAGGGTTTCTGGAAGGGATAGGGTAACTAGGTGAGGTCATGTGATGTAATGAGCACTGGGTATTATACAAGATTGAGGAATCACTGAACTCTGCCTCTGAAACTAACAACACACTATGTGTTAATTAATTGAATTTAAATTAAAAGTAAAAATAAAAAATAAATTCCAAATATTATTTTTCCTAATGCCAAAAAAGAAAAGCAAACAAAAGAAAACAACCAAGTCCCATCTATATGCTGCCTATAGGACACTTATTTCAGACCTAAAGACACCCACAAATTGAGAGTGAGGGGATGGGGAAATATTTATCATCCAAATGGAAATCGAAAGAAAGCCAGAGTAGCAATACTTATATCAGACAAAATTGACTTTAAAATAAACTGCAAAAAGAGACAAAGAAAGACACTATATAATGATATAAAGCAAGCAATCCAACGAGAAGATCTAACAATTGTAAATATTTATGCACCCAACATAGGAGCACCCAAATACATAAGACAGTTAACAACAACATAAAGGCACTAATCATTAGTAACACAGTAATACTAAGGCACTTCAACACCCCACTTACATCAGTGGACAGGATTATGCAAACAGAAAATCAACAAGGAAAGAGTGGCTTTGTATGGCACACTGGCCCAGATGGATTTAACAGAGATATTCAGAACATTTCATTCTGAAACTGGAGAATATGCATTCTTTTCAAGTGCACATGGAAATTTCATTAGACTAGATCACATATTAGGCCACAAAACAAGTCTCAATAAATACAAAAAGGTCAAGGTCATACCATGCATCTTTTCTGACTACAATGTTGTGAAACTAAATCAACCACAAGAACAACCCTAGAAAGAGCACAAATACATGGTGGTTAAATAACATGCTATTCAACAATGAAGGGTCAACCAAGAAATCAAAGAAGAAATCAAATATTACATAGAGACAAATGAAAATGTAAACACAAGGGTCCAAAACCTCGGATACAGCAAGCATGGTCCTGAGAGGGAAGTATATAGCAATAAAGATCTTACTCAAGAAGCAAGAAAAAGCTCAACTAAACAACATAACCTTAGCCCTAAAGAAGTCAGAAAAAGAAGAACAAGCCCTAACCAGCAGAAGGAAGAAAATAATAAAGATTAGACAGGAATAAATTGATATCAAAACTAAAAAATCAATAGAACAGACCAATGAAATCAGGAGCTGGTTCTTTGAAAAAAATCAACGAAACTGATAAACCTCTAGCCAGACTAATCAAAAACAAACAAATAACAATAATAATAAAGGACCCAAATAAACAAAATCATAAATGAAAGGGGCAAAATCACAACCAATACTACAAAAACACAATTTTAAGAGATTATGAAAAATTATATGCCAACAAATTGAACCTAGAAGAAATGGATAGCTTCCTAGAAACATATAACCTAACAAAACTGAAGCAAGAAGAAATAGAAAATTTGAACAGACTGATTACCAGCAAGAAAATTGAAAAACTCCCACCAAACAAAATTTCAGTACCAGACAACTTCACAGAGGAATCCTACCAAACATTTAAAGAAGAGTTAATATCTATTCTACTCAAACTTCTCCAAAAAGTAGAAGAGGAAGGAAAACTTCTAAATTCATTTATGAGGCCAGCATTACCCTAATACCAAATTATTAGCAAACCAAATCTAACAGTACACTAAAAAAAAATCATTCACCACAATCAAGTGAGATTTATTCCTGTGATCCAAGAGTGGTTCAATATTCACAAATAAATCAACATAATACATCACTCAATAAGAGAAAGGACAAAATCCATATGATCATTTCAATAGATAAGAAAAAGCATTTGACGAAGTCCAATACCCATTCATGATAAAAACCCTCAACAAAGTAGGTGTAGAGGGAACACACCTCAACATAATAAAGGCCTTATAGCAAACATCATCCTCAATGGGGAAAAACTGAAGGCTTTTCCCTTAAGGTCAGGAACAAGAGAGGCATCTCTACTCTCACCGCTTTTATTCAACATAATGCTGGAAGTCCTAACCACACTAATCAGACAACAAAAAAATAAAAGTCACCCAAATTGGTAAAGAAGAAGTAAAACTCACTATATGCAGATGACATGATACTCTATGGAAAACCCTAAAGACCCCGCCAAAAAACTACTAAGAAGTGAATTCAGTAAAGTCACAGGATACAAAATCAATGTACAGAAATTGTTTGCATTTCTATATACTAATAATGAAGCAACAGAAACAGAAATTAAGAGAACAATCCCATTGATAACTGCACCAAAAATTATAAAATATCTAGGAATAAACTTAACCATAGAGGTGAAATCCCTGTACTCTTAAAACTATAGAACACTGCTGAAAGAAACTGAAGAAGACACAAAGAAATGGAAAGACATCCCATGCTCATGTATTAAAAGAACAAATATTGTTAAAATGTGTATATTACCTAAAAAAAATCTACAGATTTAATGCAATCTTTTTTTCAAAATACCAATGGCATTTTTCACAGAACTGGACAAAACAATCCTAAGATTATGAAGCCACAGAAGACCCTGAATAGCCAAAGTAATCTTGAAAAAGAAAAGCAAGACTAGAGGTATCACAATTCCAGATTTCAAGGTATATTGCAAAGCTGTAGTAATCAAAACAGAATGGTACTGGCACAAAAACAGACACATAGATGAATAGAACAGAATAGACAGCACAGAACTAAACCCACAATTATATGGTCAATTAATCTATGGTAAAGGAGGCAAAATTATACACTGGGGGAAAAGCAGTCTCTTCAACAAATGATGCTGGGGAAACAAACTGGACAGCTGCATACAAAAGAGTGAGAGGGGACCATTTTCTTACATCCTACACAAAAATGAATTCCAAATGGACGCAAGACCTAAATGTGGACATGAAACCATATAATTCCTTGAAGAGAGCATAAGCAAATATGTCTCTGATATCAGTTGTAGCAACATTTTTCTAGATATGACTCCTGAGGCAAGGGAAACAAAAGCAAAATTAAACTATTGGGATTATACCAAAATAAAAAGCTTCTGCACAGGGGCAACTGGATGGCATAGTCGAATGAACTTCAGATTCTTGGTTTCACCTCAGGTTGTGATCTCAGGGTTGTGAGATCAAGCCCCCATTTGGGCTTCATGCTCAGGGTGGATTCAGCTTGGGATTCTCTCTCCCTCTCCCTCTGCCCCTCCCCACCACTCTCTCTCTCTCAAATAGATAAATAAATCTTAAAAAATAAAAATAAAAACCTTCCGCACAGTGAAGTAAACAACAAACTAAAAGGCAACCTACATAATGGGAGAACATTTTTGCAAATGACATATCTGATAAAGGGTTATTGACCAAAAACTAATAATAATAATAAAGAACTGATACACTCCATGAGCGCTAGGTGTTAAATGGAATTGTTGCATCACTATATTGTCTACCTGAAACTAATATAACACGGCATGTTAACTATACCAGAATTAAAACTTAAAAAAAAAATAACTGATACAACTCAACACCCAAAACACAAATAATCCAATTTAAAAATGAACACAAATAATCCAATTAAAAAATGAACAGAAATTTCTCCAAAAAAGACACCCAGATGGCCAACAGACACATGAGAAGATGCTCATCACCGCTCATCTTCAGAGAAATGCAAATCAAAACTACAATGAGATATAACCTCCCACCTATCAGAATGTCTAAAATCAACAACACAAAAAAATAGCAAGTATTGGCAAGGATGTGGAGAAAGGGGAACCCTCCTACACTGTTGGTGGGAATGCAAGTTGGGGCAGCCACTCTGGAAAACAATATGGAGGTACCTCAAAAGGTTGAAAATAGAGCCATCCTACCACCCAGCAATCACACTACTGGGTTTTTACCCCAAAGATACAAACATACTGATCCGAAGAGGCACATGCAATCCAATGTTTATTGCAGCAATGTCCACAATAGCCAAACTATGGAAAGATTCCAGATGTGTGTTGATAGATGAATGGATCAAGAAGATGTGGTGTATATGCACAATGGAATATTATGCACCCATCAAAAAATGACATCTTGCCATTTGCAACAATGTGGATGGAACTAGAGAGTATTATGCTAAGTGTAATAAGTCAATCAGAGAAAGACAATTATCATATGATCTCACTCATATGTGGAATTTAAGAAACAAAACAGAGCATCGTAGGGGAAGGAAAGGAAAAATAAAACAAGGTGAAATCAGAAAGGGAGACAAACCATGAGACTTTTTAATCATAAGAAACAAACTGAGGGTTGCTGAGGTGGGAATGGGGGAACGGGGTAACTGGGTGATGGGACATTAAGGAGGGCACGTGATGTAATGAGCACTGGGTATTATAAAAGACTGATGAATCACTGACCTCTACCTCTGAAACCAATAATACATTATATGTTAATTGAATTTCAATAAAAATAAATAAAATTTTTAAAAAGAATGAAATCTTACCATTTGCAATGACATGGATGGAGCTAGAGACTATAATACTAAGTGAAATAAGCCAGTCAGAGAAAGAAAAATACCATATGGTTTCATTCATATGTAGAATTTGAGAAACAAAACAAATGAGCATATGGGGGAAAATGAGAGAGAGAAACAAACCAAGAAACAGACTCTTAAGTCTAGAGAACAAACTGATGATCCCCAGAGGGAAGGGTGTTGGGTGGATGGGTTAAATGGGTGATGGAGATTAAGGAGGGCACTTGTTATGATGAGCACTGGGTAATGTACAGATTTGTTAAAACACTAGATTGTATACCTGAAACTAATATAACATTGTGTATTAACTACATTGGAATTAAAATAAAAATTTAATTAAGAAAAAGAATGTGAGGGGGCTCCTGGGTGGCTCAGTTGGTTAAGCATCCGACTCTTCGCTTTGGCTCAGGTCATGATCTCAGGGTCATGAGGTGGATCCCCTTATTGGGCTCTGCATTCAGCAGGGAGTCTGCTTGAGATTCCCTCTATCTCTCTCTGCTCCTTCCTCCCCTCGAACACTCTCTCGCTCTCTAAAATAATTAAATAAATAATTCTTTAAAAAAAAAGAAAAAGAATCTCTGGCTTCTTCTTACTCTATGAGCAAAGAAGCCTCTTGGCTGTTACCTTTAAAAAGTCCAAAGCCCTTTGCAATTGTGAATTGCAAAAGGTAATCCTTGCCAATACTTTGGTTAAATAGGAGCTTAGATCCACAGAGTGGAAGCACAGAGGCAAATGGACCTGAGTTCAAGTCCTGACCTTGCTTAATATATCAGTATCTCAGGGGATTTTCTCACTGAAGCAGAGCTGACACACACAATGTTACATTAGTTTCAGTGTGCCTTGGTTTTCTTACTGCCAAATAGTGATAGTAATCGTAGTTTCATTGCAGAGTTCTTATACTGATTAGAGTAAGTAATATAAGATTGTATTGGTCACCCCACGCAGTGAAATTTGTTGGCGATGGATGTGCCTGTATGAAGATGTGTTTCAGCAGCATGTGAAGGTATGATCCTGAAATGTTAACTAAATCTGTTCCTGTTATGTCAAGCACTGTAAGGATAAACAAGCTGTTATTTCCTACCCTGGGGGAGGTCATAGTGTACTGAATTCCACTGACCCAGGACCAGCTAGAGCAGAGAGATTCGACACTTGCCTGAGGCTCCTACAGGACACAAATGGGACAAAATATAGGTCTAGTAATTCCCAGACACTGCTCTTTCCAACAGCTCCCATTTCATGTGAAAGGGAAAGGGCATTTCTTTAGCTTTCATGCCCCCTCTGTGGAAAGTAAGCAAAAGAATGAATAATATGATGTCAGATGATATCTTAGTCCATTCAGGCAGCTCTTATAAAAAAGACATTCATCTCTCCTGTTTCTGGACACTGAGAAGTCCAAGACCAAGGTACCAACAGACTGAGTATCTAACCAGGACCCACTTTCTGGTTCATAGGCAGCTGTCTTTTCCCTGTGTCCTCATGTGGTAGAAGGAATGAGGGATCTCACTGGGATCTCTTTCTAAGGGGAAGGAATGCCATTGATGAGGGCTCTATGCACATGACCCAATCACCTCCCAAAGACCCCATTTCCTAATGCCAAATTGGGGGTTAGGATTTCATCATATAAATATTGGAAGGACCAAATATTCAGTCCCTAGCAGATAGCAAAAGGGGTGTTTCCTACTAAAGGATGCATGGAGGCTTAATGAAAAAAAAAAAAAAAAAGAAAGAAAGAAAGAAAGGAAAAAAAAGTATGTTTGAGTTTTATTTAACAATGTTGCCTCATGAATCGCCCAGAGCAGAAAACCTGGACCAGTGAAGACCAAGGAGCTGTTTTTCAGCTACAGAGAGAAATGCAAACAGGCTTCCATTTTTCACCCCCTACATTTCCATGACTCCTCAATAAATAAATACATACATACATACATACATAAAAGCTTCCTGTTGCAAAAACTCTTCCCATACCTGGACAGGGAAAAATTTGTGAGTGAAAGGAACAAAATCATTTATTAACAGTCTACCTTCCACTTCAACCTGCCACCACCCTGAAGAATAGATCCTGATAGCCAGGAGGTTCTCTGTTGAATGCGTAGGGTAGGGGTGCTCAGAGAGGGGTTGGGTGCGGTAGATACTCTGCATAAGAAAGGAAGAGTTATGCCCATGGCAGGCAGCTGTGCAGTGTTCCTGGAGCAACTTGTACACAGCTTGCAGGAGCCAGGGTGGGCAAAAGTGACCCTGTCCTTCAGATATTGTGAATCAGCACTCTGATCACTGAATGCTACTTTTAATCTCAGAGGTGCAGACAAAATGGTGGGCGGCCATTGTTTTTGTGCCTCCCTCCACTGTTGCAAGCCTCTCCCCTCCAGCAGAAGTAACTTCCAGGGGATTGAAAGGGCTGGCACCCTACTCTCTCCCCTTTTACTTTTCTCTTTTTCCAATTTTTGGAGCCAAACATCAAAGACTAAGATATTCAAAAGGAACTATGTATAAGGGGGAAAAATCAGAGAGTCACTGCACGCACACAGGATCAGAAAACACCTGAGAATATCCTAAATTCACAGCTCAGGCTGGTCCTCAGCAGAAGCAGCCAACAACAAACAAAAATTTAGCAAAAACAAAAACAGTAAACCCTGGGGAAGAGGAGGAATATGATTTTTAGAGTTACCACCTTACCAGATTCAAGAAAGGAAAAGGAAAGGAAAGGAAAGAAAAGAAAAAAGGGGCACCTGGGTGGCTCGGTGGGTTAAGCCTCTGCCTTTGGCTCAGGTCATGATCTCAATGATCTCAGGGTCCTGGGATCGAGCCCAGCATCGGGCTCTCTGATCGGCAGGGAAGCCTGCTTCCTCCTCTCTCTCTGCCTGCCTCTCTGCCTACTTGTGATCTCTGTCTGTCAAACAAATAAATAAAATCTTAAAAAAAAAAAAAAGAAAGAAAGAAAGAAAGAAAAGAAAAGAAGAAAGGAAGAGTTATTGAGAGGGGCCTTGAGAAAAGTTCTCAACCTAAAATCCTCCTAATAAATGCATACTGAGTGTCTGCTTGTCTTTGGCATTGACTAGCTGGTTTCACACATGGTCCTCACCATAAGTCACAATGTGCCATGAGTCACAAACTGGGCGTCATTGTTGTGTATCATTTTTAAAAAGACTTTTATTTATTTATTTGACAGAGAGATCACAAGTAGGCAGAGAGGCAGGCAGAGATGGGGGGAAGCAGGCTCCCTGCTGAGCAGAGAGCCCGATGCGGGGCTCAATCCCAGCACCCTGAGATCATGACCTGAGCCAAAGGCAGAGGCTTAACCCACTGAGCCACCCAGGCACCCCACTGTGTTTCATTTTTTAACTGAGGAAACAGGCTCAGAGGCAAAATGATTTCCTGAAGGTGAGATGATGCAAACACAATGGTGGGAATTTAGCTTATACAAAATTTACGCTTTTAGGGCTGAGCACAGAACTTGTCAGGAGTGGGGAAGGAGATTGAAATATTTGCTAAGGCACAGGGAGGGAATGGGAGGAGTTCCAGAGAACACGATGAAGTTAGGAATTCCAGGGCATTGGGGGAACTCCTCAGAGCAGGAACAGGAGCTGGGAAAGCAGAGGAAGAGAGGAGACTTCTGGAGGAAGACCAGGGCAGGAAAGCAGGCTGGGGCTCCATCAGAATTTTATCAGAGACCAAATCTGGATGAGAGCTGCATGACTCGAATCGGAGGACATCAGCTTTCATCCTAGTCATGCTGAACGCTTGCGGTCCAACCCAAGTTGGGCACGTGCCTGAATCCCCTCCAGTTCTGCCATTGTCTCATCTGCAAAATGGGCTCATTTGCTTCACCACAGTGATGAGTTACTGGCCTTGCAGGTGGTTTGAGAGCTGTATGGGCCTCGGGAACATGGCCTGTAGTGAAGCCTCCAGACGGTTTCTCAAGCACCGTCTCCACTCTGATGCCCCACCCTCCTTAGGGGACACCATCTACATCTCAAGCTTCATTCATTCAGAGTCCAATTATTCCAGAATGGTGTCTGACCAGAAGTATACAACACTGTATTATAATCATATTTGAATTTTTAAAAAAAAAGAATTGTGGGACGCCTGGGTGGCTCAGTTGGTTAAGTAGCTGCCTTTGGCTCAGGTCATGATCCCAGCGTCCTGGGATCGAGTCCCACATCGGGCTCCTTGCAGGGAGCCTGCTTCTCCCTCTGCCTCTTCCTGCCACTCTGTCTGCATGTGCTCACTCTGTCTGACAAATAAATAAATAAAATTTAAAAAAAAAGTTAACTGACATTCTCTCAATTTAAAAAAAAAAAAAAAAAGAATTGTACTTGACCACATTTATTTCCTTCCCTACATAAGAGAGATGCCAAGTAGGAAGCAGACCTCTCACCCACACTGCAGACCTAATCACCACCTAACCCTTGTCCTAGTCCTGGTGGTGCAAAATCATTGTCTCCTTTTGACTGGGTTTTCTTATCCTTAAATGAGAGGGTTGGGACCAATGATCTCAAAGGTCCCTTCAGGCTCCAAAGCTATGTGGTGGCTTGGAACACCCCTCCTGAGGCTGTCCTGCCAGCCCAGTGTTCCAGCTCTTTCTAATGCCCAATTAGTAACATTTATCCAACTTTTTTTGTCAGGTATGCGCTTCTATTCCAGGCATTCTGAGCCAATTCTGCAAATCAGACTTCTTGGAAGACTCAAATGTTTTAACAATCTTCAAACACATGACATCAAATGTGCCATTTTCCCTTCATCCACCAACTTTGTACTTTTATCCAAAAAAAAGAAGAAAAAGGAAGAAAGAAAGAAAGAAAAGAGATACTGAGTCCATCTGGCATGATTTGCTTTGAATAAAAGCCCATCTGCTTATTATTTCTAATTTCATTGTCCTCTACAATGTTTACAGAAGTTTCTTTCAATATTTATTGCACCATGTTTCTAATTACTGATCCAGACCATCTACACCGACTTGGTGGGGTGCCGGGCTGGGAGGTAGGTGTCTCTCCGTTTTCATCTGCACGCTGCTTTACTCTGGGGGCACCATGTGGCCCTCGGCCGTCATCACGCCACCCTGGTGCAAGGCTGCTGAGGCAGATTCTGACAATCAGCCCCTTTATCATCACTCTCCCTGGGGGCTTGCGAAGCCGCCTCTGATGAATTTTTGCCTGCCTCGACACCATTATTGTCACAGGAAGGATGGAGATAATTACCTGGTTTATTATCCTGAGGCTGGCTTCATCTGGGGGCCCGTGATCACTGGGAACAGAAGGCTCGTCTCTGTCATTGGGAGTCCTAAATAGATGGGTAAAAGATTCACATTCCCCCTCTGGTGTCTCTGAAAGGCAAGGGATGATCTCTGCAATGCAAATACTTCCAACTAGACCCTTTTTAAATTACCTCCACACCAAAATACTCCCCCAACCCAAAATGCTGGGTCTTTTTTTTTTTTTTTAGATTATTTATTTATTTATTTATTTGAAAGAGAGAGAGAGAGATCACAAGTAGGCAGAGAGTCAGACAGAGAGAGGTAGGAAGCAGCCTCCCCACTGAGCAGAGAACCTGATGCAGGGCTCGATCCCAGGACCCAGAGAGCATGACCTGAGCGGAAGGCAGCCGCTTAACCAACTGAGCCACCCAGGCATCCCGAAAATGCTGTTTTAAATTAAGCTCTTTTCCACCCCAAATAAGTTGCCATTTCTGATCTCCCCAGTTCTCTTAATGATGCTTTATTCTTCACATCTCATGATGCCATTCCCCCCCATGACCAACCATTACTCCCTCTCTGTGGCATCTTTCCCATCTGTTCTACTCCATCAACCAGTTTCCAACCAATATCCCACTGTCTCCGTTCCTGCAGGACCTCCTTCCTGTCTCCTAGTCTCTCTCTGACCCCACCCACCATGTACCTGAATCTGGAATAATCCACATAAAAATCCATCAAAATCCACACATGGATTTCATCACTCTCCAACTCAGCAATACTGTGTGAGTACCCTTTGCCTTCAGGAAGACGTGTCCATACCCGCTGACTGGTAGGACCCTCACCATCAGGCCTCACAGCCCCCCACAGCTGGGCATCCCCCGAATCCTTCTCCCAGCCACATAGGTGTGCTCCAGGCTCTGCCATCTCAGCTCTTGCTCACACTGACTTCCCAGGCATATGGAAAAGTCAAGAAAGAAAAAAAGGCAGTATTTGAGGAGCACCTGGGTGGCTCAGTCGGTTAAGTGTCTGCCTTCAGCTCACATCATGATTCCCAGGGTCCTGGGATCGAGTCCAGCATCCAGCTCTCTGCTCTGCAGGGAGTCTGCTTCTCCCTCTCCCTAACTCATTCTTTCTCTCAAATAAATAAATAAATTTTTTTTAAAAAGACAGTATTTGAGGTGATTCTTAGTGCAGACATTTAAGACTTAAAAGTGAATTCTACCCTATTTTTGTATGTGGTATATCATGATGCTTCTGATTCTGATACTCCCCCAGATCCTGGAAAATTGTTTCCACTGTGTTGTCCACTAAATAGGCCACAGCTCTCCTGCAATGATTCACAAGGAAGTTCTAGCCAAAAAAAAAAAAAAAAAAAAAAAAAAAAAAAAAAAAAAAAAAGGAAAGGAAAGAAAAGAGAAGGCAGGATACAGAAAAGGCAGTGAGTATGGGTTAAGAAGCAGGGATTCAAACCCCAGTTCAGACACTTACTAATGCTTGGCACCAGTGGATAGAATCGCTTACCCTTCCTGAGACTTCCTCCTTGTCAGCACATAGGGCTAATATTGCCTTGCAGGGTTGGTGTGGGAGCTAAAGTCAGCACACATGGAGTTTATTTGTTAACCCAAGTGAGATCTGGTAAGAATCTGAACTAAGACCTATGTGTAGGATTGAAAGGAGTGAAGACATTTCAGAACTATTTAGGAAGTGAGATCATCAGGATATGGGACTGGTTAGGAAGAGAAGGGAGAGGAGGCCGCAATGAATGCATCCCAGATTTCTGTCATGGATGAAAAGTCAAGATTTAATTTGTAAGTTAGAAATTCTAAGAGTTTTGGGGCACCTGGCTATCTCAGTTGGTGGAGCATTAGACTCTTGATCTCAGGGTTGTAATTTCGAGCCCCACATTGGGTGTAGAGATTACTCAAAAATATAATCTTTAAAAAAGAGTATTTAGATTTATATGATACTTTTTCTGTGCAACATTACAGATATTCGCAATTTTCAGACAATGCTAAACTGAGGTTTCATCATACCAAATGGATAACAAAGAAAATACTTAATTTCTAGACCCGGAAGCCTCAGATGGACAAGTTTTTCAGGTAGCAATAGATCTTGTATTCTGCTGAAACAGTTACTACTGAAGTTCAATTCCCTGGAAATGACAACCTCTATACAGAAGAATGGATGGAAGGGGTGAGGGACCCATCTGGGAACAAAGACTGTTATAGTGATATGGGACAAATGCCTGGGGTCCCAATGGTAGGACTGTGATCAGAACAACACCACAACACCGGAGAAAGTGGGCAGGTGAACTGCTGCAATTTGACCGTGCTATTGCTAACAAGTCCCAAAACCAGAGCGACAAAGGATTACACCTTGGGACTGACCCTATTAGAAACTCTTCATTAAACTTTTCAATCATGAAATAGCTTAACATGAATTCATTTCCCATCTTGGTCATTCTGGATCATTCACATTTTTGTTTTTGTTTTTTTTGGTCAGGCTCTACTCATTAGAATAGGAAAAGTCTACATGAGAAAATGGAAGATGGGGGGTTGGAAATGTGTTTTAGAGGGAAGGCAAATGTCAAGCTTAGGGATGTGGTCTGCATTTGTAAGAAATAGGGAGTCACTGAAGGTTTTAGAGCAGAGCCATGATGAGATGAAAGCAAATTTTTAAGAACAGTCTGGCAGAGCTGGGCAAAGTGAACCCACTTGAAATCCACTCAAATACTGAATTATTGTTGTCATTCTAATTAGACCTTACACTTTCCCCATTAATTGCATCTTTAAACTCTAGTCCCTCTAAACACCCTGACAATAGTCTTTCCCGAGGGCTTCTAACTCTCTGTCTCAGCGATTTTCAATCAGAGGAGATAGTTGCTGTGTTCACAAGTTGGGGCAGAGAGTGAGGTAGGTACACGGGGGGTTATTTCCAGAGAGGTCGGTGATGCGGTGTAAAAATTCACCCTGCCCAAAATGGCTGCAGTGCCCTGGGTGGGAGGCATGATATCTGATCTCTTTTGCTCCCCCGATCTTTGTCTTCCATAAATTTTCTCCTTCTGTCTATCATCAGGCAACCCGCCAGTTGCCTGATTAGCAGGTTAAATGGTCACTCAACTGTCACTGAACTCCTCCCCTGATTCAGGAGCAACTGGAGGAAAGCCAACATCCATTATTGACCTAGTTGCACAGCACTTAAGATTTCCACAGTGCTTTGCAATGGTTTCTATGAGCTAATTCTCATGTCAACACATGCATTGAGTTAGTTTTGTTATTTGTGGTGTGTAAATGGAGAGGCTCAAGTACGGATGATTTGGAAACCTGTTCATGTCTCTTACATTTAATTCGTAGAACCAAATTGTGGGAAGCTCTTTTCAAAGTCACAATAATTCTCTCATACCTCTAGGACATTCACTTAGTAGAGTGCCATTGGTGACCAAATTTTAATATAAATGTCCCTTGCTTTTTGGCATTTAAATACTTTGAAGGCCTAGTGATGAAAAGTGAATCGCCCTCTCCACTGGTTTTCATTATACTGAAGATATATTCAAGGTTGGTTTTTTTTTTTAAATCTCTCTTAAAAGCTGAATGTTTTATTGCCATCTCTATGGACCTCTCTTTTGATGTCTGTGACGTTTCATTTTGTATTACCAGTCCCTTGGCCCCTTTGGGGCACTGTTGTATCTTCCTAACAGATGGAAAGTGTTTTGAGGACAAACTGTCTTTTTCTTTGTATTTCTCCAAACACTGTAACAGTGCCTCGCCTGCAATAATGATTATTTAAATATTTGCTGATGGATTGGTGCTCAAATTGTTGGCCAATTCCACAACATGGAAGGTTTTACTTCCTGGGAATCTACTCTTTGGGGAAAAAAAAAAAAGAAAGAAAGAAAGAGATCCTCAGGAAACATTTTGCAGTTTTCTGCCCCTATGATGTCCCTGTTGTGATTAGTTTCATCAACACCATCTCTAAGCTCTGGATATTTCTCTCATGACGAAGGAGTCTCTGACGCCACAACTGCCAATCCCATCATATTTTTTCCACCCAGGAACTTACTGTGCCAAACATGGCTAGTAACTTACCCCATGGGGATAGGGTAGATAGATGGTCACAATGGGCAAAAACAATCACAATCTTCCACTTGTCACTGTGTTCTTGACCTTTGCAATGTAACTGGGCCTCTACGCCTATCCAAACGTAAGGTCTATTTTCCCATCCCTTTGAATCAAGAATAAAAAGAAAATCCCTTAGGTTGATAAAGGAGAAAGGAGATCTGCCCCAAAACCCAGAGGAAACCTCAACATAATCAATGCATTTTTTTTCTAATTTTTTTGAGTATAGTTGACACACAATATTGCGTTGTTTCAGGTGTACAACATAATGGTTCAACTTCTCCATACGTTATGCCGTGCTTACCACAACTGTGGTAACCAACACAGGTGTGGCTCTTCCACCGTACAATGGCATTACAACATCATAATCAGTGCATTTTAAATGTATTCCTTTTAATGCCAGAATAAGACAAAGGTACTCACTACTGCTGTGGCTGTTCTACAGGGTTCTTGATGCTTTGGCCGATAAAGTGAGACATGAAAACTGTAAGTGAAAAGCAAAACTCTAAATGTTTTCAAAAACAACACACAAGAATTTTATAGAGAAATATTAAAAATTTTATGGAGAAATTTTTAAAACCCATTAAATCATACAAGTTCTGAGTAGTGGAGAAAAACCCAATGCTCATGGGGGAGATTATTTAACACCACGAAGGTATAATTTCTTCCCCCAAATTAATTCATAAATTTAATGGAATTACAGACAAAATTTCAGTAGGCTTTTTTTAAATATCTCACCAAACTGATGCTAAAATGAATATGAAAGAACAAAAGTCCATGAATATTAAAGACAATTTTGAAAAACAAAGAGCAGAAGCCATCAATACCTGTATCAGTTTCCCGGGGCTGCCGTTAATAAATTCCCACAAACTGGCTTAAAGCAACAGAAATCTATTCTCTCAGTTTCAGAGACTAGAGGTCCAAAATCAAGGTGTTGGCAGAGCTGCATTCCCTCTGGAAGCTCAAGGGGAGAATCCATTCCTGGCCTCGGCTAGCTTCTGCCAGAAGTCAGCATTCTTTGGCTTTCCTCGGCTGGGGCTGCCTCACTCCCTCTCTTTCTCTGTATTCACATGGACTTATTTTCTGTATGTCTGCATCTTCCCCTCTTCTGTCTCTTGTAAGGATACTTGTCTTTGGGGGCGCCTGGGTGGCTCAGCGGTTTAAAGCCTCTGCCTCTGGCTCAGGTCATGATCCCAGGGTTCAGGGATGGAGTCCCACATCGGGCTCTCTGTTCAGCGGGGAGCCTGTTTCCTCCTCTCTCTCTGCCTGCCTCTCCGCCTACTTGTGATCTCTGTCAAATAAATAAATAAATAAAATCTTAAAAAAAAAAAAAAAAGGATACTTGTCTTTGGATTTAGGACCAATCTAGGTAATCCTGGTAAATTTCATCTCAAGATCCTCAATTTTTTGTATCTGTAGAGAAAAGACCTCAAAAACACAAGCCATATGGTAAAAAAAAAAAAAAAAAAGGCAATTTTGATTACATTAAGAATCCCTTCTTTCTTAGAGAATTCCTAATAATATATAGAGATATTCAACTATCTAGAAGGTAAAGCTTAATTCCCCTCCCCTTCAGTATGAGCTGAACCTCGTGACTCACTTCCAAGAATAACATACAGAAAGGAAAAATGTTTAACTTTACAATGGAGAAAACTAGCAGATATCACCCAAGTGGTCAAGGTTAACATTGTTAGGTCATATTGATATTGTAAGCCCCTTGATATATGATAAGCGCATTTTACTCCTGCAGTGTTCTCCCAAGAAATGCATAAGCCCAGTCTAATCATAAAGAAAACAGCAGTCAAGCTCAAATTGAGAGACATTCTACAAAATGCTTGACCAGTACTCTTCAACACTGTGAAGATCATGAAAAACAAGGAAAGACTGAGAAATTGTCATAGATCAAAGGAGACTAAGGAGATAAAGCAGTTGAATGCAATGTAGTAACCCAGACTGGATCCTGCGACAGTAAAAGGACATCAATGGGGGGGGGGGGGACCCTGAAATCTGAATAAATATGTGGTTTTGTTAATAGCGTTACACCAACGTTAATTTCCTGGTTTTGACAAATGTGCCAAGTTATATAAGATGGTTAACATTAGAAGGAGCTCAGTAAAAGGGACATGGAAACTCTATGGAGATCTTTGCAAGTTTTTGTAAATCTACAATTATTCTAAAATGAAACATTTGCCACTTATAATCTCAGCTAAAGATAACAGAATAAATTCATATCAGCTAAAACCTACAGAAATTAATGTCTAAAATATACACAGAATTCTAAGAAATTAATGAAAAAGACAAGAAAGCCAGTAGTAAAATGGACGAGCATATGATAAGACAAATCCGAGAAAGGGAAATCCAAGTGACCAATAATATATCAAGAGATGTGTTACATTATTAATAATCAGAAACATGGTAAATTAAGCCAAAGAAACATATCTATATGAGCACCTTGGGGAAAAAAATTTACACTGATGAGAACGTGGGGATATAGGAAACCTGGTTCATTCCCAGAGAGGACAGTGGAACAGCCATCCTGGAGAGCAAGATGGCAGTACTACGTGGGATGAAGTGTGCAATTACCCTATGACATGTGATCCCTCTCTAGAGATAATGCCCCAGGAACACTCACCTAGGGTCATATGGGGGCATATAGGAAAGTGTTGTTTATGGCAACAAAGCCTTGAGCCAACAATGGGGTTGTAAGCAAAACATGGTGGACACACACTCTGGAAGATGATGTAACAAAAGAATTGACCAGAAGCACATTCACCGACGTGGATAAACTCTGAAAAACTACACAGAATAGAAACAGTAAAAAGAAAAAAAGAAAAGGAAAGGAAAGGAAAAAGCATATACTAAAGTGCTATTATGTGAATCTAATTATACATTTCAATGACATATTCTAAACACATTAGTATGCATGTTTACTGTACATGAAGAAGACAATAGACGTCGGGACAGACATGAAGGTGGGAAATACTATAATAAACTAACTCAAGTGAGAGACCATGAAGAGGTGGGTGCCATGAGTTCCTTAGGATGCTGACTTCAATTCTTTGCATCTGAGGCCCAAACCAAAGAGAAAAGGGCAGAGGACAGACTGAGCAAGGATTTGAGGAGATCACCTTTGAGCTAATAGCATGAGTTTTTGTGTGGGTAGACACAGGAACATCTATAGTTTCTGCTCAGCAACCCCCCCCTTTCTTTACAGACTGATCTCAAAATAAGTCATTTCTTAATGTCCAGATAAGAAGGGCTTTGTACTACTTGGTTTCATTACTATAAGATACACCCCACCGCATAGCATGATACTCAAGAGTAATTCTTTCCAAGACCTTTAGAAATCTCCCCAATTCACAAAGAACCACTAGATCACCTAAATTCTCCCAAAACATGCATATACAATAAGAGAGAAACACTGTTTCTTTGAAACCCTTGGGGTCAGGGTGTTAGACTCACTCACCAGCCCTGTAACCCCACACCATACTCCAGCACCCCGGCCAGCAAGTGCAATTCTAATTCATGCTTCAACAAAAATATGAATGATAATATATTTTGAACCTGGAGGGTCATTTGCAAATAATGAGAAATACAAATTTTAAATCAGTGTAAGTCTGGGGAGTGCTATACTGTGATGGCCGCTCTGGTGCCCAGAAGAGTCATGGCAGCTTTTTAAAGTGTTTAATATACTCTCTGAAACAACAGAGGCCGTGAGCAAACCCTGATCATTTTCATTGACCATTCGGCCGGTGGCTCAGACCACTGCGGCACGGACTCTGAGCAAATCACGGAAGATTGAAATTCTAAAAGAAGCTGTTGATTTCAAAGCTTTTAATGATTTAAATTTTCAATCAGCAGTTTTTTTCCCAGTTCATTACCCACAGACTCTGTGGATCAACCAATGTGTGCAGCCCATCTCCTCCTTAATTCCTCTCCTAATACTATCCTGTCCATCATGTTACCCAGCCCTGGAAAACAAAGCCAAGATATACACGTTCATTTTACCTTCCTTTGCCTTGGCAGCATTCCAAAAGCATGGGAAACAAAGTATAAAACCCCACCCTCTCAGAAAGCTTCTAAAATGAAGCTGCCGATCAAGCTGTGGATTCCTTAACTGGACTGGACTGATGGGAAATTGAATGTGCGCTGGCAGCTCCGGCTGAGACAAGGGAGAGCTGCCTGTGAACAAAGAGGGGGAGAGGAGAGAATCTTCAGCCTTAAGTCAGAATCGTGTCCATCCCACGGTGCCACTCCACCTGGGGAGTCAGGAGATGAAAATAACTTGGCTTTGAAACACACACAGGCGATTCAGGAAAGCAGCTGACAATTGCAAGTACGAAGGGAGTACGGGACTAGGTTCCTACTGCGTAAAATTGTATGTTATGGAATTGATTGAGTTGTCATTCCCAAAAGGTGATCCTTGAAGCTAGTGGGGAAATAAATAAAGCAGAAATTCAGATAAGATTCATTCAAGTCCTGCCGCCAGGATCTGTGAATTGAAAGTGTTGCAGCTTGTGAAGTAATAGGATTAAACAATGGGGTTGAAGGTCATTCCTTATTACCCTTTCCATAAATTATCCCATTTTCTCTTTGGCTCAGTGACTGTCACTCAGCAGGGTCACTTGGTCACTGAGTCACCTGGAGCTGCAGGCAGCCAGGACTTGGTGATATTAAGTTACATGCGACTGATGAATCACTAAATTCTACCTCGGAAACTAATATTAAAAAAGAAGAAGAAGGGGCGCCTGGGTGGCTCAGTGGGTTAAAGCCTCTGCCTTCGGCTCAAGTCATGATCCCAGGGTCCTGGGATCAAGCCCCACTTCGGGGTCTCTGCTCCGCGGAGAGCCTGCTTCCTCCTCTCTCTCCCTGCTGCCTCTCTTGCCTATTTGTAATCTGTCAAATAAATAAATAAATAAATCTTAAAAAAAAAAAAGGAGGAGGAGGAGGGGTGCCTGGGTGCTCAGGTGGTTAACCGACTGCCTTCGGCTCAGGTCAGGATCCCAGAGTCCTGGGATCGAGTCCTGCATCGGGCTCCTGGCTCAGTGGGGAGCCTGCTTCTCCCTCTGATCCTCTCCCCTCTCCTACTGTTTCTCTCTCTCTCTCTCTCTCTCTCTCGTCAAGTAAATAAATAAATAAATAAAATCTTTTGAAGAAATTTTTTAAAAAGAAAAAGAAATCCCCATGTTGTCTTAAGGATTTCTTACAACCCATTTCCCAGCCATCACCCACCCTGGCCTCCAGCCTTCTCAGTGTTCCTAGAAAGCTGTCAGGTCCCATGACTGACAGCGAATGCGAGCTGTAGCGGTCCCTGGCCCAGCCTAAGGGCATCTGGTGAGCTAGACAGTGGTAGCACATAGTGTGGTTTCTAAAGGCAGGTGGCAAACTCCCGTTTCATTAGGGTTACCTTGAGAGCCAAGGGAAATCAACTCTGGATTGCGTCTTGTATGTAGTAGGTGCTCAATAAAAATTAGTTCAGCAAATGAAGGAACTGACAGTTTCCTGCAATAGCACATGTCAGAGGGAATAAGCATCAATCAGCATTCACTTCTGGCAGATTGGTCCAGAAGAATCAAACCCCAGCTGAGGGTGGGAGGAGAAGGAACGGAGTTTACTTCTTGGGGAGAGAACAGGCAGGGAAGTAGCAGGTGTCCAGGACTTCAGCCACAGAGACCTAGGATCAGAACAGGGCTCCGGTCCCAGCAGGGAATGCAAACATGGGACAAGATGAACACCTCAGAGAGTGGAGGAAGTGCGTGCACATGCACCGTCCGAGGGTGTCTTGGGTAGGGTCAGCCCAGGAACAAACAGGGAGCACTGCAGAGGAGGAGGGGACCTCAAGACCCTCCCCACCCCCCAGCTGAGCAGGACCCTGGAAGACTGCTGAACTGACTCTCCCATTCACATCTCCACCTTTCAAGACTGGCTCTCAGGCTGGAATTCATTTAAGCCATGGACTTCCCCGTGGAAGGTATTTAATGCAAGAGCCTGCTCTAGTAGAAAGATCACAAAGGAGGCAGTTCTGCTGTGACCTTCCTGTGCCCTCAGACAAGCCACTTAACTTCTCCAAGTCACAGGTCCCTCCTCATAATTGGGGGCAATGATCCGACTTATTGGAGCATTTGGGGATCAAGAAGAGTCCACATATGGAAGCACTCTGTAAAGAATGTAGCTATTTGTGTGTTTCGTATTGATTTCAGTGTTGAATTTGTCCAATTGAATTTTCTGTAATCATAGAAATAAAGGTTTAGTTCTGAGAAGTTTTAAGCATCCAGCAGGCAAAAAGAGCATTGGAGGGAGCCAGAGAGATCTTCTCTGGGCCCCCCAAATCAGAGGCTGCAATTGGCACCCACCCGTGGCAGCTCCCCTTCGCCAGGCTCTGCTTGAAGCTGTGATCCGATCCACAACCTTGAACAGAATACCACTAAGGATCTGCTAGAGGGCATGTAAATAAAACCTCCACCCAGGTAAACAGTTGCTCGGTTTTACAGCCTGTTCACACGTAGCTTTTATGCTCCATCATGATCTATGGCTCCTCTGCCTTTGGAAGTCCTGGAACGTGGTTCCATGTGGTGTCCTCTAAGCAACAGGCAGATAAATGGTTATTTACTCACCAGCTTTCCAGGCCCATGAAAGCCTTTATTTAAACTGGGATGCTGTCCCTAACTACCCATTAGTGGTCATGGAAATTCTTCCTCACTGGAGACAAGCCAGTTACCCTGACAGCCTTAGTGGCCAGGGCAGAAGGTTGGGTGGGATAAGGAGGAGCCCCTGGTTCCATCTTGTTGTGGGAACCAAAGACCGTGTCTGCCATTGGTGCGTCCCACTGTGAAACGACAGGGCGTGCCTGCAGTCTTCCTAGCACATGGCCCGTGTCACAAATATGAGAAGGTTCCAGGAAAAAATTTGGGTGCTATAAAAAGCATCTGCTACGGAGTCAAGTGACTGCTGGTCTCACACCGAAATGACCGTTCAGCCGCCTGACGCCACTGTCAGGCCCAGACAAGAAAGTCAAGTATGTTTGGTCCACTTTCTGCTGACACCATGGATGTTTCTATGATGGAAGGCGAGTCCCTTCTCCATTCTGAGGGAAGGAACAGTCCACAGCTTGATAACGGAATGGATCCAGATTTTACTCACAAGATTGGTAGTTGGAATCTGCAAAGTATTTTTAATAGAAGTAACATTATAAATAAGAATTTGAAACTGTTACCATGGTTATCATAACAATAGTTCCCAAGTATCGAGTGCTTATTACTTGTGAGAAACAATGCTAAGCATTTGCCACAGAATATTCATGAGATACTCACAGTGAGCCCACAACCTGAGGTTTACCCTTTCTCTTCCCAGCTGAGACGACTAAGGCTCAGAGAGGCTAAGTAAGTTGCCCAACATCACAAAGCTCGAGTTTGAACCCTGTGCTCTTGACCATTCTTCCACGGTCAGTGGACACCCTTGTGTTTTTCAATCTTTCATATTCCCTAAATTTAAAAATGAACCGTTTGAATTGTATAGTTGGGAAGATATCTTGTCAGCTTTCTAGGGTAACCCTCAAAACTCAATGTTAACTGTACATGGATGACTTATGAGGACATGCGTCCACGCAGAGGACCAGGTGAAAGATGAGAGCGAATACAGAAGCCAGGGGTAGAGGAAGAAGTCAGAGACAAAGGAAAAGAGGGAAAGCCGATGGAAATGGGAGAAAAGAGCGCTTTGTGGAAGAGAAGGTAAACAGAAGGGCATTGCAGGCAGAGGGGCGGTTTGAACAGAAACGTGAAGAAGGCTGGAGGGTGGAGAACTTGGACAGGATCTGTGGAAGGAGGCCGGATGTGGAGGGTGAAAACTTTGAGAATCCAGAACTCTGGGTTCTAGCCCATCTCCTGACTAGCGCCGCTTTCCACCACATGTGGATTCCATGAACAAAAATATAATGAACGCTGGAACTGCTGGCAACTGGAAGACAAAAGAAACAGTTGTCGGCACCTATGTAGACCATGTGTTTGTTTGTTTTTTTGAAAAAGGGTGAAAAATTTCTTTTTTTTTTCTTTTTTTTTTAAGGGTGAAATTTCTTTTTTTTTAATTTTTTTTAAAAATTTATTTATTTGTCAGAGAGAGAGGGAGAGAGAGCGAGCGAGCACAAGCAGACAGAGTGGCAGGCAGAGGCAGAGGGAGAAGCAGGCTCCCTGCTGAGCAAGGAGCCCGATATGGGACTCGGTCCCAGGACACTGGGATCATGACCTGAGCCGAAGGCAGCCGCTTAACCAACTGAGCCACCCAGGCGTCCCAAGGGTGAAATTTCTTAAAGTCATATTTATATTAAGAATCACCTCGCATTTTGAAGGAATGAAAAAGTTGATTTTCACATTTTCAAAATACGAGTGGTAATCCAGCACACCAAATCATTACAAACGTTCGGGGTATGTGATCCCGGGCCAGGTCGTCTAGGATGTTTTTTTATTCTGTATGCCGTCCTCAACAATCCGGCCGGGTCTCTGCACTCAGCAGGTACTCAGTAAACCTGGGAGACCGGAGTTTCTGGGCAAATCTCCAACCTTGGCAAGTAACGGGAATATTAAGCAGGGAAACTTTGGCAGAAGCCCAATTATGAACAAACTCGGTGGCATTTCAAAAGACTGCCACCTGGGGGCGCCTGGGTGGCTCAGTGGGTTAAAGCCTCTGCCTTCAGCTCAGGTCATGATTCCAGGGTCCTGGGATCGAGCCCAGGGTCCTGGGATCGAGCCCCGCATCCGGCTCTCCGCTCAGCGGGAAGCCTGCTTCTCTTCCTCTCTCTCAGCCTACCTCTCTGCCTACTTGTGATTTCTGGCTGTCAAATAAATAAATAAAATCTTTTATAAATTTAAAAAAAAAAAAAAGACTGCCACCTGGAGCTTCCTTGGCTACTCAGGGCTCAGCCCACCGCAAGAAAGAATTTAATGCCAGGTCCTGCTCCGGGCACAGCAGAGACACACACCCTTGATGAGTGCCCTGCCTGCCAGGCACTTGAGAGACTCTGTCTCCTAGCACTTCCTCCAGGGTGGAAATTAACCCAGGGACCAGTGCAGCGGAGATTACAGGTCGAGGGCATGCATGAGTCCTGGGCTAGGAGGCTAATGGGGAAGGAGGGGAGGCAACAGGTACAGGGACCAGGGCAGGGACCCTCCTAGCTTTGATTTATTGTGACCTTGTGCCATGGGAACACATGGCCCCTTTGCAGCCCAGAAAGGGCCAGCCCAAATGTTTGGGCTTCATCCCATCCCTGCTGCAGCCATCCTGGAAACCTTTGGTTTGTCAAAAGCAGCATTTGCTCCTCTGTGCGGTCTCCCTCTGAGGTGCACGTTCTTCTCACCTTGGGCCCCTCTCCGCCTTCACTTGCCGGCTTACACAGGACTTCCCAAGGGAAGCCTTTCCTCCCAGACCGGGTTGAACAGCTTGTTCTGTACAACCCATAGGACCCATTGCCTCCCCTTTGCATAACTCTTAGCACACTTGTCATTACTTATCTCCCGCCTCCCTAGACCACGGAATCAGGGCTTGTGTCTGTCTTGTTTCCCACCGTGTCCTTTGCACCAAGCACAGGACAGGTGCTCAGCAAATATCTGAATGAGTGAGCATGTGGGCCTGAGTCCCTTCTCTATGGAAGGTCAAGTTTCAGGGAATTTGCATCGGTCTGTTGTGAGCTGCTATCAGTCTGGGACAGAGCCTGATCCACGGTGCCTGGTTTGCTGCTGAAACATTATAGAAACTCAACTTAAAATTGGGGCACCAGGGAAGGGAGAGCCGGAGATGTGATTCCCTCACACCAACCCCTCCCCTCTGTCCAACCCTAGAAGACCAACTCGAAGTTCATCTACCACAGGAAGTCCCTTCCCATTACAGCTTCCTCTTCTGAAGCCCTAAGGATCTAAATGGATGTGCCATCCATTTGGCACTCGTCACCCATCTTTTTTATGTCTCTTCATGAGCTCCTTAAAAGTAGAAGCTGTATCTTCCCTTTCCTTTAGTCTCTTGGCTCTTAATTCCCTGCACAAAGTCTGTGCTCGATCTATCTTCATTGGGAGCTAATGAGAAATTGAATGTGTTCCCAAAAAGATTTTTATAAGCTCCTTCCCTGGCAGACTTGGAAAAATAGGGTAGATTTTTAGGTGTGTGGGAAAGCCGAGTGAAGGGCTTTCTGAAAAGGTGAACTATGTGAGTCCCTCTCCAAGCCTACAATCCTATGAAAATAGGTGTCCTATCAATACTATAAAAATGAGAAAATGCTCTCTTTGTCTTCCTTCATTTGAGACAAAGCCTGGCTTGTCAGATGTGCTCAGGTTTCAGAGGGTTCTAGAACAATGGGCGGCATTCTTCACTCTGACTTAAGGTAAACACAGCAGGGTCCTGTCCAATGGAAGACAGATAAGCAGCCGGCTTGCAAAGGCAAATGCTGAGGACAGGTTCCCTGTAGCCCAGGAAGGATCAGCAGCACCACAGAGGGGGCCCTGTTTTTTTTGCAGACGGGGCCTGGCTTCCCCAGGGGTCCTTCCCTGAGGCCCTGTCCCCACACCGACTGGCTCACTGCCCTGGCCCTCGGGGATCATGCAGGAAACCTTGCTGAGCCTTGGCCCCATAGGCTCTGCAGGCTTCTCCATGCCTTCCCTCAGGAGCAGAGACGGGAAAGCTACCCACCCCCCCGCCGGACCCCTGAGTGTGCCGCGAAACCATCCGCCTGCTGCCATGTCACATTTAATTACTTCCTCACTACAGAATCATCCGGCCGCTCCTCAAGACTAATGAGTTGCTGCGCAGCCTTCCAACTGGGGATTACGCCATATAGCATGTGGAACCAAGGTCGGCGGGGATCGTTCTAAAGCTCTGATTACTACACGATCACCTTCTCTTTAACCTGAAAACCTTGATTTCTCATCTTTCAAATGGATAAAATTATAGAGTACTTCGGAGGAGGCAAAGGGTGTTGCTTGGTTGTTTGTTTTAACTACATGAAAGCCTTGGCGATCAATACCTAAATCCTCAAAGCTGCATTGAGGCCAGCTCTCGCTCACTCATCTCCCAAGGAGGCAGGCTGACCTTTGCCTCCAGAGAGCAGGAAACAACAACCTCGTGATGGCATTTTGCAGGGAAGTAATGCAAGGAGTCAGAAAGATGTTGTTGGAAATACACCTGTAGGCCTACCTAGTTTCATCATCCAAGAGACCCTGTGCAATCCTTTTATTCCAATTCTTCATCGTTGGATCTGCCATCAGTGGTAGGACCCTGAATCTCACCCAGAGGATGTTGCGTCTCACCAGATTTGCTGTGCCCACAAAATAGAAGTCATGGAGAGCCACCTCGATTTTACTGGACACTCCCTACACCTGGGCTATGGCTGCTAGGCATGTGTGGCAGCTCAACAGTTGATAGGTGACTGCCCTGGGTGCCTCAGCAGGGAACCTGCTTCTTCTCCCTCTCCCTCTGACCCTCCTCCCTCCTCATGCTTTCTCTCAAATAAATAAATAAAATCTTTGCACAGCAAAGGAAACAGTCAACAAAACCAAAAGACAACTGACAGAATGGGAGAAGATATTTGCAAACAACATATCAGATAAAGGGCTAGTGTCCAAAATCTATAAAGAACTTATCAAACTCAACACCCAAAGAACAAATAATCCAATCAAGAAATGGGCAAAGGACACGAACAGACATTTCTGCAAAGAAGACATCCAGAC
>PISX010011718.1:27403-64038 GCA_004024625.1 Mellivora capensis
GGAAATGACAGATGCTGGCGAGGATGTGGAGAAAGGGGAACCCTCCTACACTGTTGGTGGGAATGCAAGCTGGTGCAACCGCTCTGGAAAACAGCATAGAGGTTCCTCAAAAAGTTGAAAATAGAACTACCCTATGACCCAGCAATTGCACTACTGGGTATTTACCCTAAAGATACAAACGTAGTGATCCGAAGGGGCACGTGCACCCGAATGTTTATAGCAGCAATGTCTACAATAGCCAAACTATGGAAAGAACCTAAATGTCCATCAACAGATGAATGGATAAAGAAGATGTAGTATATATACACAATGGAACACTATGCAGCCATCAAAAGAAATGAAATCTTGCCATTTGCAACGACGTGGCTGGAACTAGAGGGTATCATGCTTAGTGAAATAAGTCAATCGGAGAAAGACAACTATCATATGATCTCCCTGATATGAGGAAGTGGAGATGCAACATGGGGGCTGTGGGGGGTAGGAAAAGAATAAAAGAAACAAGATGGGATCGGGAGGGAGACAAACCATAAGTGACTCTTATTCTCACAAAACAAAGTGAGGGTTGCTGGGGGGAGGGGGGTCGGGAAAGGGGGGTGGGGTAATGAACATTGGGGAGGGTATGTGCTATGGTTAGTGCTGTGAAGTGTGTAAACCTGGCGATTCACAGACATGTACCCCTGGGAATAAAAATACATTATATGTTTATAAAAAATTTTAAAATTAAAATAAATAAATAAATAAAATCTTTAAAAGAAATAAATAAATAAAAGAAACATGACTGCCCTGAATGGAGATGTGTTATATGCATAAAATGCACACTAGATTTTAGAACTTAGAACTTTAAAATATGAAAATATCAGATTCATGATTTTTTTTTAATTTGATGATAGAATAAAATGAAACATTTTGGATATATACAGCTAGATCAGGGTTTCTCAACCTTGGCATTGATGACATTTGGGGTCACATCATCTTTTGTTGTAGGGAACTGCCCTGTGCCTCAGGGAAAGCTTAGCTGCGTCCTGGGCTTCTACCCATTAGAGGCCATCAGCAGCCCTCCAGGTATGACAACCAAAAACTGCCTGATGACATTGTCAAGTGACATTGCTAGATATTCATAAATGCTCCCTGGAGGGAGAAATCTTCCCTGGTTGAGAACTACTGGGATAAATAAAATATATTATTAAAATTAATATCCTTTTTCCATTTTACTGTTTTTAATGGCATTACTAGGAATCCTAGAATTACATTCATGGCTTGGGTTGTGTTCCTGTTGGACAGGGCCATCCTAGCCTGACTGTCCTGAGAAGAGTCTCTCGTCTTTTCATTCCCTCATCACCAATGCTGAGAACGGGGACCCCCCCCCCCTCCAACCTGGGCCTGGCAGTGGGCAGAGGGGCAGGGCGGGCCCACAGTGAGTAATGCTTCCGGGGAAGGGTTGGCAGGTACAGGCCCACTGAACACACCCAGAAGAGTAAGAGGAAGGAAATGGGACAGACACGAGAAGGATTCAGATCAAGCCTTCTGGTGACAGAGGGACACATTTACAAGTCCTAGAGACTGAGAAGAGGAGAATTCTTAATAACTCTTGTGAAATCACTGGCTGCCTTGGATAGCATACACGCCTCTAGATAAAGGCCGCTTCAGGACCCCACACTGTCTTTTAATGGACAAAAATGTTACCAGTGTGAAAACGGCAGAAAAGAATGTATTATTTGGGGACATAATATCTCGTTCAGCACACAAGCACTGAAGGCCCTCGTCATGTTCTTATTTTCTGTTTTCCAGTTCTGATCCACCCAGCCTGCCTCTCTTTGGCTGTTCTTTCCAACCCTGGGCTCCCCTTCCCACCCAACTTGGCCTTCTCAGACCACAAAGTCCTCAAGAGTTTGGGGCTCTTAAGGTACCCAGCACACCCTCCATCCATCCTGTGCTCCTAACCTATTCCAATATGGTCGCATCTCCCAGCTTGTGAGCCCTCTGCTCTCACGGCCTCCACCCCTCCCTAAAATCATTCCCTTCCTGGCTCTCCTCCCATTAGACCTTGACATAGGTACATGGCTTCTGGCTGACTACAGTCGCTAGCACCAGGTATCTCCCATCATCTCAAATAAGGTTCAGCACTCTTGTCACATAACCTACCCTGATGTCCCCATGAGGGGAGAGAAACTGTAACACTGTCACTTTATCCATTAAGTTCCCTTTGACTGAAAGTAACAGAGAACTCCAACTCAAAGTGTCTCAGCAAATAAGAGATGTACAGCTCCAGTGATTCTGGCAACCCAATGACATTAGTAAGGACTTGGATGCTCTTTATCTTTCTTGTTTAGTCATTCTTGGGATGTCCCCTTTGTCCTTAGGGTTGCTTCCTTCATAGTCCCCTATCTCTGCAGTGGTCCCCGGTGCTCCATCAGGAAACAGGGTCCAGAGGTAAAAAGGAAGCCAGCTCTTCCCTGGGTTACATTGGAGGAGTGGGGACACCTCTCCCATAAGATCCCAGCCGATGACTCACATCTCATTGGTTAGCACTGAGTCATGCACCCATACCTGACCAGTGACTGACATGGAGAATAGGACCACCATGACTGACTTCGACAGTAGGGCCCAGAGCCTGGTTCTTCAGTCCAGCAGTAGAGCATCACGGGATGCAAATTTTCTGACCCCCTTCCAGACCTTCGAAATCAGAAAGTCTGGGAGCAGAGCCCAGCGATTGGTGTTTCAAAAAGCCCTCCAGGAGATTCTGGTCCACATTAAATTTTGGAAACCACTAGCTGAGACCAAGCAAGATCTGCTTCTTCTGAAAGCCCACCTCCCTAGAAACATGTGGTTATGATGAAGGAGTGTATATGTAAACAAAATCAGGGTTCTTTCACGAAGGAGAAAGGAGTGATGAGACAACAGAGCCAACATTATCTGCTATGATCACTGTGGCAATTTTTTCTCCTTTTGACAGAAAAGTACCCTTCCCATATAATCAGCTTTAATTGCATATACCCTGTAACCATTTTATGGGTGGTTCAAAGAATGTTCTTGGATATCCTGAGAAAAATTTTGACTAACTCAATTTCTACACACTATCCAACAAAACAACAATCCTTTAACAATGCAAAGGTTTCCTATTATCCTCAGGACAATTCTATAAGGTACAGAGCCATTGTTACTACATTTTCCTTTTATAGAAGGGAAAACTCAGGCTCAGAAAAGAGAATCACACAGCTAGCAAATTTCAGGGCCAGGATTCACATTATAGATCTTTTGGTTCCAACTCTTTCACTCCTTCCACCATGATACCAAGCTGTGTCCCAAGTAAACACAGGTAGGCAGAAATGGCTATGACCTAGTGTAACCTAGGTCAGAACTCTGCGGCGGGGGAATGGCCTCCTGCAGTGAAGTCTAAAGCCATGAACGTTTCGATGACTCATCCGTATGGTCTCATCTGACGCAAGAGGTTGAAATTCCAACTATAGGAAAATCTGACAGCTAGAAGAAATGGCAGATTTCCCCATCACTGTTAATTGTAGAGCAGAGAGATTTTGTATGCTTCTGCCCAAGAAAATGAGCATTTTCATTAATACCATAGATTTGATGAGTGACCTAACGGTCAGCAAACCAGATGCTGCCTTGATCACATCGAAATTACCTAAGAAGATCGTTTTCTTGAGAAAGCCCAAAGATTTTTTTATTTTATTTTTGTGAGTTAGAGATATGAGTTTTTTAAGTCCTACATTTTTTTTAAAAAGCACACACAATACACATTCAAATACATTCTAACAGTGGATTTTCAGCTAGGGGACCCAGGCAGCAATGTTCTCGAACATCCATCAAACCAGGAGCTCAATCCCCAAAGACCACATGGGGTTTCTGGGGCAACAGAACTCAAGAAATGGAGCCATCATGTTTCTTGACCTCAGGGATCCCAATGTCCTGATACCTGATAGCCATTCTACAATCCTGTCAGAAATTCCCTCCAGATCCTGGGACCACTTCTTCCAAAAATAAGACTGCCTGAGACCGGAATCCCATGAGCTCTGTTACAGCCCAGGTCAGTGCCGGGAGATCCTCAAGAGGGATCCAGAAACCCACGGAGCAGAAAATGCCCTGTAATTGGATATTTCCCAGAGAAAAGGACTTTTGCTGAGAAGCCATGTAAAGATTTCAGTGGAAACTCGGAATAAATGACAAGGGTGTCATTTATTGGCACCCTTGTGTCACCGGTGACAGTGGCAAGTCCTAGGACTCTCCAAGGGAAATGGTCACCTCCAGATTTTCAACTCCCGGTCCTGCTGCTGCCTTTTTTCTTGCCTGCATGGCCTCAGTTTACCCAAAATGATGGTCTCTGACTTCTACAGTTCTACGAATCTGTGCCAGATCAGCTCTCCAGCTCCAGACTTTAGCATCACTCCAACCTGACCCGATTCAAATGAGATCAAACGCACCTGCTCACCAAGATGCTGTTGGCAAGGAGAACTTTCTTTCTGATAAAGAAAAGACCCCTGTTCTGGCTCCCTTGGATCCTGGCACATCTGCCGGCTACTATCCCTGATGGAAGTTAAACATCTCCATGCCAGAACCCAGGTGGAGGAGACCACATTCTGCCCCTGTGCCCCGCAGGAGTGCTAGAGTTCAAAGTCCCAGAAAGAACTCTGCCTAAGCTGGGTTCATGAATGCTTTATCATTGTTCTGCTGCGCAGTTACCCCCCATGCCAGGTGAGTCAGAACAAGCCTTCTAAGCCGTGGTGATGGATGTTTGTAGGAAACCCATGGGAGTTATTAATATTCATGTTCCTGTCGCACTTTTGCAAGTAATGGGAGCTTGTTTTCTATAACACATCATTAGGCGAGGAAGACAAGTGACCTCCTAGAGTTCTGAAGCACAAAGGGTGGTCACCCAAGACCCAGAAGAGAGTGAGGGCAAAGCAGACAAGGTGAGGAGGTAGAAGGCGTTAAACTTTTCTCATTTTGAAAACTCCCAGCAGACCCTTTCAGTGAACGCAGACCTTTGCGGGTCCCTGCAAAGTGAGCAGCCGCAGAACGTGGGCTGGTCACGGTCTCTCCCCTCTCACAGAGGGTACCAGGACCCAATGCAGGTATGTGTCTAAGTGTCACACGAGTCTAAGGTCACAACTTTTGCGAGCGCCGCGTGGGGAACTGGGATATCTGAGCTGAGCTACTGTGCCTGCTTTAGAGCCCTGGAGGAGCCTCAGACTCAGGATCCAAAGGGCTGGCGGTCACCAGGGTCAGGATGAGAGCATTTGCGGAGCTCAGGGGAGACCAGGTTCGCAGCAGCAGGAATGGGAGTGCGGGAGGGTTGAGGTGTCGGGCAACCAAAAGAGCAGGTCAGTGGAGACAGGCAGCAGAGTGAGGAGGACGCCCAGGTCTCTCAAAGCTGCCCCTCCCCAGCCAGGAATACCCCCTTACCATGGGACCTGCTGTCACGCCCCACTCACATCTCAGAACACTCCCCACACTGTGCTCCCGGTCTCTTCTGTTTCCTCATCTGTGAAATGAGCCGAAGAGCAATCCCTCATTTTGTTAAAGAGTTTTGAAGAGTTACTACTCTTCTTGAGTAGTAACTCATTTTGAAGAGTTACTACTGCATACATGAACGTGCTGACGAGGGCAGCGGGCACACAGTCCTCTCCCTGAGGGCTGAGCTGCCATGCCATTACTGTTCGTATTATTTATGTGTCCTTTTCCCTCAGTGGACTGATTTCTCTGGAAGCAGAAACCACGTCTCACTGTATCTGCTGCCCCAAAACCCAGCACCGTGCTGGACACAATAAATACCTAGGGAATGAATGCATCAGTGAATGAACGGTCCATTCCCTAATCCCGCCATGGGAGGGAAGACCTCCCTCCACCCTCCAGCAGCACAGAGTCATTGCTTCCTAATAGCATCGAGGTTAACTCATTCAATAGACAATTCCTGATCATGTGCTCTGGGCCAGCTGCCTTTCTGGGTCCTGAGACTACAGCAGGGGGCAGATGTCACTAGACCCTAGGCCTTGTGAAGTTTTCCTTTTATGGGGAAGACAAAAGAACACACAAAATAAATAGGTGAACTCTGTCATCTCAGATGTGGACCTGTGCTCTAGAGAAAAACTGAATGGCAAGAATTCAGGGAGCATGTGTGCTCAGTGTGTCTGGAGTGCCCAGGGGAGACCTGCCTCAGCTGGGGGATCCTTGCAGTCAGCCAAGGAAGGAAGGATGCCAGCCATGAGGATGTCGGGGAACAGCCTTCCAGAGAGAGGGAACAGAAAGTGCAAAGATGAGGTCATTTTCACTGTGCTCGAACTGGTGATGCCCCAGGAACAGCTGTCACAGGCTTAGTCAAACGAAGAGGTCAAGCACCTGAAGTGGTCAAGGTCAGTTTATGGTGCCAAGTTTTCCACAAAGGTCGAAGCACAACCCAAGAGCAGCAGCCCTTTATTAACTAATGCATGTTTGTGGACTGAAACCGGGTTTCTCGATCTGAGGAAGAAGGGACACTCTGAAACGTGTATGTAGATGGTGCCCAGTATCAGACCTGGCACATTGCAATTACTTTAAATGCTTTTTCATGTCCTTCCAATCTGATTCGCTCACTGTCCTCAACTCCCACTCTACCAAAATGCCACAAAGAAGACACTAGAGGAGGTGGTTGTGCTGCTGCTACTTCGGAGCATGGATGGAGAGGGGGAGGAAAGGGATCATTGGCCACCTGTGTAGACATCCTGCACCCTGACTATGAGCAGGGGGAGAGTACCAATCTCCAGCCTCATGAGGATGCCCAGCAGAGCACTCGCCACATAGTAGGTACTCAGTAAACGCCTGATATGAGAATAAATGGAAACGACAGGGCAGGAACTCACAGGTCATGGGCCACGGTGCTGTCCTGCACTCGTTTCATCGAGCCCTGCCAGGCTTCTGCACCAGCATGAGCTGGTGACTCCCACAGAGTGAGCCTTGACCGACACCGGAACATCTCAGGAGCTCAACTCTCTTACGGACTCGCGTGTGCGCTCCCTCAAATGCCGCCTGGTGTTTCAGGTGGTGAGTGCGGGGCAGCCCACAGAGGGGGGTCGAGGGGATTTTACTGCAGTTTAGCTTTGTTGGCATTTAGATAAATCATCCCCTTCTGTAATTTTAAACTTTAGCTCAGTGTTCTCAGAGAAGATATAAATTATTAAACAAAGGAAAGCAACTCTGGCTTCAGATCAGATGGCAATTAACATCACCTAGCACTGAGAAAAGTCCCTTCATGTGATCCACGTGTCAGCATAAGGAGCTTACAATTTGGCAACCATGTTCAAGTTCTGGCTGATATTAATCTCAGATGTGCCTCGAACCTGGAAAAACTAATTGAGATTCACTCCAACTAAAAGAGAAAAGGAAACCAAAAAAAAAAAAAGAAGAAGAAGAAAGAAAATCTTGATATAAGAACAGAGAGAATTTACATTAACTGCTCATTTTCTATGTCCCATGTAGGATACAGGTGTCTCATTTTAATTTTTATATCATGAGGAAGGTACCACTCTCTGCATTGCATACAGTGAAACTGGGATTCATGAAATCTGAGTAACTCACCCAAGGGCACAGAGCAGGAGCAGGAGGACTGGACTCTCCATCTGACTCATACTGAGCGACCTATCTGAGAAGAAGGCACGGGACCCCACAGGTAGCCGCAGAGTACACCCCAAAGGGCTCATGGGCCATGACCAATGATGCCATGGGACAGGTTTAAATCTGGGCTCCCCACTCTGAATGAGTACACTAGGAAGGAGAAATGAGTCTTCATACATCAATGACATCAGAATTCTTTCCATCCCGGGAGACGGAAAAGGTTCCTTGATTCCAAACTGAGCAAAAGTCCTGAGGTCCTGGGACACCATTTCCTGGTGTGTTCTTCACTCTGATCTCCCACGTCATCCTGTATTGTGTCTTCCCTGTTAGATTAGAATCTGTGTTATATGTGTAGGAATAGCGATGGAAATATAGATCTTCTATTCCCCTTCAATGATCGAACCAGCCTCGTCCCCATCACACACTAAGTCAATATTTGAATGAATAGTCTTATGTAAAACATATCATGGAAATAAAAGATTATAATTGATCCGCCTAAATCGGGTTCAAAAAAGGAGAAGGCTTTAAGCATTGATTTTTTTTTTCTGATTCCAAAAGTAAATCCCCTCTTGGAATCCAGAAAGTGGCAGGAGTTATTGACACGGGAATATGGGGAGAGGGGAGGATGAATTAATCAGGTATCAAGACAAAAATCTTTATTTACCTAATAGTCCCTCTGCCCCTTCCAGCTGCCTCGTACAACGAATGATCTTCCCAGAAATGGGGGTGGGGGGATGTGGTTTAAAAAGACAAATAAAAGAATTAAAAGGACACCATCAGAAAGGCACGTAGGGCTCCCAGGTCAGAGTTCTAACTGGCCAGACAAGTGTTAACAGGATGTAGGAAGAGCAGAATGCTGCAGAGCAAGAGACCCTCAAACCACCCAGACAAAAATGAAATCCTGAACAATGAAAGCCAGAAAAGCAGGGAGGAAAATACTGCTTCAAAGGTTCCTAGCAAAGCCCTCTGACCCACCTGGAGAGGCCACACACACAAACTGACGGGAACGTTTCCAGACCTTGCAAACCTTCTAGCAACCATGGCTGCCAGCCCCTGCAGCCTTGGTCCTAGACCACCTGCTCGGGGCGACACGAGCCACAGATTCTAGCTGAGCATCCCAGGACCATCAAAGTTCACATTAGCTAGGTGACTTCTGAGCCCGAGGAAAGAGCCAGCTCAAACATTTCACTTGGGGTCATGCCAAAAAGCAGCTGCCCAGATAACAGCCCCATAACCAACTCCAGTAAGATGGTCCCTCCGGATGAGAAGGGTCGTTCACACTGCCAAGAAATGGGCCACGTGGTGGTGAGAGATAGTCAGGTAAAAGACACTGACAATGTGAGAAAGTCTACATCTTTCTTCCTTGGAAATTTCAAACCTTTTTGAACAAAGACCTAGAGAGGTCCTCTGATGTAGCTATTCTCAGCCATTCTGTAACTGACTCACCTTTATAAGAGCTAGAAGGTATCCAACATCACCTACATGCCCAGCACTGTTTTAAGTATTTAGAATTATTAACTCATTTAATGCAAAAAAATTCTATGATGTGAGAAATACTATTACTCCCATTTATGGATAAGGAAACTGAGGCCCCAGAAGGTTAACTTATCCAAGATCGCAGAGTTCCAGAGCCTTCACTCCTACCTGCTCCCTTATACTGTATCTTCTATTAGGATCCCAGGGAAAGACTCTTCGATTTTTGTCACTTGCTGCTGTTGACAGAGTAACCTGTCTTTCCATTGGGAACATGTGTGTGTTCCTGAGGATTTGTCCAATTCAGCAGAGCCAATGAAAACTTATTCAGCACCTGGGGGGGGGGGTGCGGGGAATCAGGGTTAGATGCAAAGGCAGTTTCCACCTGGTAGTGAGACAAGGCTCTCCCTACTGCAGCTCAGTCCCCACACCACCGTATCATCATAGAGTGGGATATCCTGTGCAATGAACAAGAAGTTAGATGCTCTTGCATCCTTGACCTGCTTTCTCTCCTCCTTATTTAGTCCCTGATTTTATTTCCAGATTGTGTCCTCTTATCCTGTTAAGTGTGAGGAGTTAAGCCTCCAGCTTCCTACCAACTCCCTTCTCCCAACTCTCTCAGGGGCATGACTTAGAACAGCTGTGCTCTAGGCCCTATTTCCCTAGACCTTCGCTCTGTTAGATTCAGTTGTCCTGTCCTGCTACCTTCTCAGAGAGTAGTCAAGACTTGGAGGTGGGCCTCAGAGAAAGGAACCCAGGAAGCTAGATTTTAGTCGAGTTTTTGAGCTCTATGGGAGGCAAAGAAGACACTGTGACTCATATGTGGTGACGCTAGCTCCCCGTTGGCCATGAGCTCCTCAGGAGGGTTTTGGCCAATGCCTGTAGTTATCAATAGTGTGCTACCCTCTGGCCATGTCCTCCATGCAGATCTGCTTCAAAGCCAGAAGTGGTGAAGAGGGACTGATTGAGAATTCTGGTTTTCAGAATTTTGAAACCTGCCATGTCTACACCTCCATCTTGGAGACGTCTTAGTGATAAAAGGATCAATGAGCCATGGTCCTTCTCTACCATCAAGGAACTTAAAATCTAGAGGGGATACGACTTAAATGCAAATAGTCAGGTGTAAGTAGGCAGAGAATACACGGTCTACTGAATAACATCAAGGAGGGCATGATGGACTTCAATGATAGTGATCAGAAGAAGCAATCAGGACTAACATGATTATTGTAGACAAGGGAGGGAAGCACCTTCCAGATCAAGGGAACAACACGAGTGGGGACTCTGAAGCATGAAAGGCATAGGGTTTGGAGAATATCAGTGATTGAAGTATTGATTGTAGGAGAAGCTCAATGAGAGATGAAGCTGAAACCAGGATGTCGAAGACCTTAAATGTCATATTAAGGGAAATGGTCTGTGTCCTTTGACAAATAAGCAGATATTCTAGGTTGAGTATTTATTCTCTGAAGACCTTCACCTACTTCTCTCTTGAACTTGGGACTAGCAAATCCAGCTGCATGGACTTGGCACATCCCCACTTGTAATTCCCATACACATCTCAGGCCTAATATGTTCAAACCAAACTCTGATCTTTTCCCCACACCTGCTCTTCCTGTAGTCTTCCTCATCTTTCTGCTGTTAGACCCCAAAATCTAGGTTTTACTCCTCTGTTTCTCTCATACCCTATAGCCAACCCATCAGCAAATTCTAATAGCTTGACCCTGAAAATATATCCAGAATTCCACCACTTCCCACCACCATCTCCATAGCTAACACCTTGGTCCTACTGCCATTTCTTACCTAGATGGTGGCAAGAGCATCCTGTCTCCCACCTGGAGTCTAGTCTTCACCCAGCAACCAGAATAATCTCTGGAAAATGGAAGTCATATCATGTCACTCACTTCTCTGCTCAAAACATCAGGAGTTTCCCTCTTATTTGGAGTAGAGGTCAAAGACATCCTACATGACCTGCTCTTGCCCCCTTCTCTAAGCTCTCTTCCTACCGCCCCTCCTCTTGCATTCAACCCCCCCCCCGCCAATCATACTGGCTTCTTGACTGTTACACACCAAACACACTCTACCTCAGGACCCTTACACTTGCCACTTTCTTGGCTGGGATCTTGAGATGGGAGATTATTCGAAATTATCCAGGTGAGGCCAGTATAATCAAAGACTTCTTAGAAGGAAGAGACAGAGAGAGAGATACCTGCTAGAGAAAAGGGGAAGGTCATGTAATAACGGCAGCTGAGGCTGGAGGGATGTGGCCATAAGCTAAGGAATGCAGGCAGCCCCCAGAAGCTGGAAGAGGCAAGGAACAGAGTCTCCCTAGAACCTCCAGAAGGAACTGACTCTGCTAACACCTTGATTTTAGCTCCCTAACACTTACAAGGCTTCTGGCCTCCAGAAATGTAAATCCATCTGTTGTTGGTTTAAACCAACAAGTTTGTGGTCATTTCTTAACAACAGCAAGACAAATCCCATATAACCCGGAACCACAAGTGTCTGTCACAGGTGGAAAGGACACTGGACAGGGATTACTGGATCTCCTTTCACTCTTAAAATTCTTAGAAACGAAAGGGGCTTCAAAAAAACAAAATCGTTGTAGCCTCTCCTGCTTCCGGCTCCTTTCACGGCAAGATGGCAGAGGCGGAGCCCTGCTCTGTGCCAGTCCCTTGTCCACTCAGCTGGGCCTCTTTTGTAGCGGGAGCTTTAGCAAACACAATTTCCAGACCTGACATAGAGAAATCGTCTTATTTTTTTTAAGAGCATTAGCTTTCCTAGCTTTTTTTCTCTTTATTTTTCCCTGATGGGAGGAGGAGAAAGAGAAGACTTCATGCCCCGAAGTAGAAATAATTACCTCCCGGACTGCAAGATGGCATTCCCACTGCTTATGCCGTTCTGATCAAAGTCAGTCATGAATTAAGCACAAACTGTAGCCTTCTATTCACTATTTCTTTAAATAATCTTCCTGTGTCTCCCCTTTGAGGAAAAAATTTAAGAACTGAAGACTAGCATTAACCATAATGATAATGTTTCACATTTATATTCTCAAAGAGCATTAGCATCATTAGGCAGTTAATGCATAGGACACTTCTCCCAGCGAAGCAGGTCAGTCCTGTCATTCCCTCTTAGTGACAGGGATCTGGGGTCTATGAGATTCAGCCCTCACTCGTCCAGTGTCATCCATCAGTCACAGAGCCGGGGCTGGAAACTGGGTCAACAGACACTCACATCTCTCCATCATGTGGAGAACCATGAGCGGCCAATAGCCCCCAGAGGAGATTATGTTTTCAGAAAAGGCTGGGGGAGGGGAAAGTTTCTCAGTTAACAACAGGACTGAAGTTGTGTGGTTCCTAGTCTTCAGGAGAGAGAAGAATAAAAAACAGAACAGACGACAGCATAAAAACCCAGGGCAAGGCTGTCCGGCGTAGACGGTGAGAGCTGTGGGAATTTGGGAAAGGGAGACACTGACAGGGAAGGTGTCTGTGCGAAGCTTTCTTTTCCCACAGTTCACATCAACTAGAGTCCGCACAGCTCAGACTGGGGCTCCGCATTTGCACAGTGGGGGAGCATATCCGACCCATGGAAAGACAAAGCACTAGCTACGTCTACAGCAGAAAATGCGTTAGACATTAGTACACCGGCCTCTATGTTCCTCTGCTACGGTGAGTGACCTGGATTTAAGAAATCTCCTGTAGCTTAGTGATGGCATTTCTACAAGATCCATGTGACCCAGCCTGGATCCCTGCTCCAAAGAGGAGGGAGGGAGGGGGAGGGAGAGAGGGAGAGAGAGAGAGGGAGAGAGACTCTAGTACTTGACTTGTCCTATCATTTGCTGAAATGAGCCAATATTTTAAGTGGTCCAGCATCTCCCTTAAGGCCGCTGGGTGATTTCAGTGCATTTTTTTCAAAGGGATAGAGATGAGTTAAACCAATGGTTCCAGACTTTGGGATTTCACAGAGCAATTCAAGTTCCCATCCCCTCAACCAAAAAAAAAAGTGAGGGACTCAGGAACTTTTTGTTTGGGCAAGTAAAGGTATTTTTTTAAATACTATTGTCTGTTACCATAACTTTATAAAAGAAATGGCATTTCAACGTCAAATGACGTAAAAGGACTCAATCTCAGAAATCTAACAGAAAACGCACTCCTTTGTGCTTGTTTTTCCCATTTCGCTGAAGGCTGGCGTAAACTTTGCAATGTTCTGGCCACAACTGCAGCCTCGTTTCTGGGAATCTCTGCCTTAACGGCTGCTTAGGTCCCTGACAGCTTTCAAAGATCTCATTTGTGGCTTGGCCATTTGTGTGCAAATTCAAGGCCAGCCGGGCCCTCTACCTTTTTGTTGCTTCTTGAAGCCACAGTGACAGGTAGACTGTGCCTGTAGAGGGTGGTCACTGAGGGGACATTTTTTTTTTCTTTCCTTTCTTGAAGTACACTTGGGGAACACACACTTTCATCCATCCATGAAGCCACTTACTCGTTCATCCATTCCTCAGTTATGGAGCACCTCCTGAATAGATCGTCCAGGGTCTATTTTGGCAAATGGGGAAGCACAGAAGAATCTTCCAGCTGTACGGATACATCCGTCACGAAACAAGAGAGACAAAGTTGCTTAATGCAGCAACACAGCCCATCACAGCGCCTGCGTCTCTCGGGGCAGAGTCAGAGATGAGGGGTTTGGGGCCTGGGGACGTGTGCACGTGCAGCACCCACCAACACTCCGTTTCCATTGTGCACACCCGGTAACGCCGCTGACAGCAGGCATATCTTCAGATAAGGCAGACAATGATACATCCCACTGTTCTAATTCTGGAACCGCTATGCCACCTCATTAATATGTGAAAATGTGTTAAAAAGCTGCTGATAAACAGCTGCACAGAGGCAGAAATAGTGGCTCCCATCGCATTTGCAAGCTTTATTGGCTCTCAAACATGGCATGAGAAACGAAGCTTTGCCTGCATGTATAAACTGGGTAATTTGCTGTAATACTCCGCTTTATTGGCAGACATTTTGCCCTATCATGTCTCCCCAACCACAGTTTCGGGACACTTCTGATTTACACGGCTCTGTTAACTGCCTCTTTCTTAGAAAGAACTGTCGTATCGACAGGCATAGTTGTTTTAAAATTCCAATTTATCAATAAAACGGAAGATTGACTAGCTTTCATGCATTGCACAATTTCTAATAACGGAGTTTCTATTTGCCCCGAGAGCATTTGATTAAGGAATTAGGTGCAAGTTATATATAAATCAGCGTGAGCCCCGAGTCAACTGAGGCCACGAGAAGTGCATTTTGCAGGCGGGAAGAGGGAAATTTTATCCCAACCCAGGATCGGACCAGGAGTTGGCAAAGAGGCTTATCTGAAATGTTATGGCCAGAGCAGATTTTCATTTCTCACCACACTGCTCCCCAAGGTCAGGGCACAAGCCCCAATTTACCTTACCTTGGGGATGGCTCTGCTCCGTATTTCTCCAGCTACACTTCCCACTGGAGGAAGAGTCCCGAGTGAAGCTCAATTCCAATCACCTCCTTTCTCCCCCCACGTCTCCCCGTTCACATGACAGATTGATGGCCTCCTCCGGTGCCTCCTGACTGCACCCGGAACTCGGGATAGCAAAACTGAGCTCGCTGAATTGATTTCCACTGTGTCCCTATTTAGACCAGCCCTGTGCAGGTGATTTTCATCACTGACCTCCCCCAGCCTCCCCCTTCCCACCGAGGAATTACAGCCTATTGGGAGACCTTCTCTCCTGGATAAATATTAAACTTCCAACTGGCAGCTGCTCTTTTCCTTCTGGGTTGGGGATTATGTATTTGTGTGATTTTTATATTGTGTTTGTTTTCTTGGCAAATGGTTCACTTCTCATTAGTGGGTGGCATGGTGGGGAGAGGAAAGATGTAACTCTAGGGGCATGTTCTGCTTGGTTAAAGGCAGATAATAAAAAGGTGGCTTTTTTTTTTTAATGCACGGAGTGCAAAAGTATATAATTTAACTAAGCGCGAAAAGCCTTGGATCCTACAATTATCCAAGCAATATCCAAGCAGTGCTTGGAGCAGAGTAACTTAGAAATGGGATTTTCTTTTTAGAAGAGTTTAGATGAGTCTCTCGGCACCTACATCTTTCACCTAGCTCTCCTGGACCCCGTCTGCACCCCCCACCCCCTGGAAGAGTACAAAAGCAGGCTCTGGGTCGGCGTGTCCCACGTCGAGAAAATATGAATGTTTCCTGGCAATGCCAAGATGAGGGGACCTTAGAATTGCAGATGCGAGAGGATTAAGTTAAAGCCCCTGGTATAAAATCTGACCTAATTAAGACACTACCGGGGCAAAGCTTTCCAACAGCAATTACACAGGTTGTAAAGGGGTGAAGTACCTTTTAAAACCAAGCAATGCTTCTGCCAAAATTATGCACCCCTGAGGGTCGAATGAGGAGTTGTAAATGCAGGACATCTCTCAACTTGACCTCAAGCGAGGTGGGGTGGGTACCTTCCCTTCCATCAGCTGCCCTAAAGGCTGCCTGCCTGGGGGGGTCTGCACAGGGAGCTAGGATCCCTATTCCAAATATCTATCATCTCTCCCATGGACAGCTTCTCAGAAGCTGCAATGCAAAAAGCTCTCATTTGTGCCTCTGGCCTCCCTTACAAAGCCAGAGATTTTATTTTTTTTTACATTTACTATACACCAGGACCTAGCTCAGCTTCTAAAGATGCAGAGATGGATCAAATTCTAACAATAAGACGCCTCTGTTGGGTCGGTGGCTCCGGGAATGCAGGAGGAACAATAGAAATGACTGCTGGGGCTGCCATCTTCCAGCCCCCTCCCCCCTCTTCCTCAACCCTTGACTCTCCAGCCAAAAGGTGTATGCCCAAGTCACGTCTCCATAGGTAACCCGATACCTATGCAGGAAACAGAAGTATCAGGATCCCCCCACCCCATACCCTCCGATCACCAAATACCCTACCAAATATGGATGTGAGCCTGTCCCCTGCCTTGGCCCGATAAAAGACCCCCACCGACTCCCTCCCAGTGCGACTTGCCCGACTCTGCTTTACCAGAGTCTCGGAACCTCGCCCAAGGGTGCCCACCTCCTCCCAGAGCGACTTTCCTGGCTCCCCTTCTCCTGAGCCCTGAAACTTCGCCGGAGAGTGCCTTTAATAAATCTTGCCTTGTGCCTACCTCATCTGGTGTCATGTTTATCTCGCCTATAAAACCTTACAGCCTCCAACATAGCAACCCCGAGGCCAGACGTCATCTGGGGGTATTTTCTTACAAGCAGTTTTGAGGTTCTCATGATAGGAAATTATTCATTCAGGTCTATTTTGAATTTTGAGCCCTTATTAGGCCTAGGCATTATGCAAAGTACTGGAAATCGAAAGATGACTAAGTTACATCGACTTGTCCCTGAGAAGTCACACGCCTAATGGAGAAAATAGACATGTGCATAAACACACAGGATAATGAGTAATGTCCCGCAGCTGCAGATGGGAAACGGGGGAATTGAGCTTCACCCTGGCTGAGACTGGGAACATGGTTCAGGTGGTCCTGCTGAGCTTTGCAAAACAGGCACAACCACCTTAAACTAAGGGAACAAGAAGTACCAGATGGCGCGGAGTCAAATCCCAGCTCCTCCAAGTACTGTGTGATCTTGAGGAAGTTACTAAACATTCTGTGCCTCTATTTCCTCTTCCGGAAAGGGAGGTTAATAAACCCACCTCTCTGAGTTGTTTTAAAAGATTAAAGAAGAGACACCAAGCATGATGCTTGCCCAGCCCCATCACTGGCTGTGCAATGTTACACAAGTTATTGGAACTCTGTGCTTCATTTCTACAAAATACCCATTTTACTGTATACTGAGAATTTAAAGAAAAACACATGTAAACTTACACACTTGTATCAATGCATAGCACAAAATCCTATTATTATTGATGTTTTTATTACTACAAAACACACCCCCAATGCAATAATTTTTTTAAAAAAGCTTTGTCTTTTAAAATTATATTTTCAGGGACACCTGGGTAGCTCAGTTGGTTAAGCGGCTGCCTTCGGCGCAGGTCATGATCCCAGCGTCCTGGGATCGAGTCCCACATCGGGCTCCTTGCTCAGCGGAGAGCCTGCTTCTCCCTCTGTCTCTGCCTGCCACTCTGTCTGCCTGTGCTCGCTCGCTCTCTCTCTCTCTGACAAATAAATAAATTTAAAATTATATTTTCATATTGAAAGGAAAAGCTCATTCTCCTGGAAATCTGAACTTTAAAGGGATTTAGGAAAATTGATCAACCTCTTTGGACGTGGTCTTTTCGTGGATTAAGTTTCCTGTTCCAGAACCTTCCCTATCACCTCCTTCCTGGGAGGTAGAATCAGGGTGCACCACATCAACACCACGTGGGACAACTGTCGTGGGATATCCTCGGGGACAACCTCCCAACTCATCTGTGCAGTCTGGGAGCTAGTACTTGACTTTCATTTATCCCCACCCTATAGGAGGTCCTAAATAAATGTTGGTTGAATGGGCAAATCGGAGGTTTTGACCAAGGAGTTTGGGGATATTGAGAAATTCAATTAACTTACTGTTGGGTCCCCAATGTTGGGTCCCCCAATAATGGGTCCATGGTCAAAGGAGCGATACTGATACAAAGCGAAGGTCAAACAAAGCTTTATTTCGCGCCAAGCATCAAGAATTAAACCGACCATCAGACAGACCGGTCAGGGCTGCCCCTTACAGAGAGGACAACCCCTCTCTGTTTCACAGACTAACTTTTACAGAGCAAAGGCCATGTGGTTGGGCCTGGCCACACACAGGTGGCCAATGAAATTGTAACACACAAAGAAAGCTGCACAGTCATGTTAGGTGACCCACTGAATTACAATTTACCCTAATAGACATTTGAACCAGCCTATCACCTTGGTCAGAATTGGCGCCCAAAAGGTGCCCAAAGGGCGGGGCCCATATTCCTTGGTAGCTAGGAGACAGTATGCGCCCCCCACTGACTGAATGTCTCCACCTGGCCTGACCCACCCTTTTTACTTGGACTTTGTTAGATGGGACTGGTTTCCAGGACTTGTTTTTAAGTAAGTTCCCCTGGCGGGGGGCAGAGTCAATTTAAGTTTTACAACAAAATGGCAGTTCAGCCGGGGTGGCGCTGCTCTGGCTGAATAGGCCCTTACACTTACTTCAAGTCGCCAGGTTTGCTGGTGGGATGTGAGCCTAGAACTGAAAGTCTTCTTACTCTTGCTACAATGCCTTTCCTGAGACTACAAAGTCAGCCTCTACAGAGTGTTAAATTGGAAGTGGCTGTTTCCTTTGCAAATAATTCTTTATTTTCGAGGGCTTAACATCAACTACCTTTAAATTGCAAACTAGTGTATTTAAAAACCGACTTAGAAAATGTCAGCCTATCTGCAACTTGTAGGCAATATACCCGTTACACAAAGCATGTCCGGCAGGATCCTAACTCAAAATATTAACAGATGTTGTGTTATAGGAATGGCTAACACCACATGTGGGCTGGAGGGTTGTTACCGTCTGCAGAGAAGCAGCTGAAAAATTACATTAAAAAGTCGTGACTGGGGGGGGCGCCTGGGTGGCTCAGTGGGTTAAAGCCTCTGCCTTCGGCTCAGGTCATGATCCCGGGGTCCTGGGATCGAGCCCCGCATCGGGCTCCCTGCAGGGAGCCTGCTTCCCCCTCTCTGTCTGCCTCTCTGCCTACTTGTGATCTCCGTCTGTCAAATAAATAAAATCTAAAAAAAAAAAAAAAAAAGTCGTGACTGGGGAGCGCCTGGGTGGCTCAGTGGGTTAAAGCCTCTGCCTTCGGCTCGGGTCACGACCTCAGGGTCCTGGGATCGGGCCCCGCATCGGGCTCTCTGCTCAGAGGGGAGCCTGCTTCCCTTCCTCTCTCTCTGCCTGCTTGTGATCTCTGTCAAATAAATAAATAAATCTTTAAAAAAAAAAAAGTCGTGACTGGGAGGCCCTGCTTTGTTCTTTAATTCATGGGTATTTATTTAAATAGCTGAAGAAATGGCAATGAACTCTAGAAGCCCAAAACTCAAATTATTTCTCCTCCAGGACAATGAGGTCTCCTTGTGATCCTAAATCACGATTGTGGAACACAACAGTGAAAAATTAAGTCAAAAAACAGTCAGTGATCATCTTTTACATTCCCACATGGGCTCTTGGAACTCAGAGACAAGTTTTAAAAGTCAAGACGTTTGATTTCCAAGAACCCAGTTTTCAAGAATGTAAGAAATGGCCTAAAATGTTCTAGCCAAGTGTCTGGATTTATTGACATGGGATCTGTTACCTCCTTTTCTAGTCAATGGGACTCTGTGGGTGTCTACATAGTATCTTCATGAAGCTTCTAAATGAATTTGCTCCCAATCTCTTGGGAGCAAACAGGAATCCTGAAGCGGAAATCCAAGGCAGGGGTGTAGCCTAGGTGAGGAGATACATTGTTACATATTAGCCACCAAGTTATATAAATAGATCAAACCTCTCTGTTATTAAGGGGTATAAGGTACTAAGTTCTTTGAACATGTTTTTAAATATAAAAGTTCTCGCATTAGGTAGCAATTTCTCTCTATAGGTCTGTCTCCTTCAGTAGCCTATGAGTAGTTTAAGTGTCAGAATTATCTCTTTGGGGGGCACCTAGGTGGCTCAGTTGGTTAAGCATGTGTCTTCAGCTCAAGTCACGATCCCAGGGTCCTGGGATCGAGCCCCAGCCCCGAGTCAAGCTCCCTGCTCAGCGGAGAGTCTGCTTCTCCTTCTGCCTCTGCCCTTTTCCCAGCTTGTTCTCTCTCTAATAAATAAATAAAAGTCTTTTTAAAAAATCTTGTGGGGAAGGCAGTACAGTGCCTGAAGCATCATTCAATTAATATTTGATGAATAATGAAACAAATAAATGTATGTATATCCAGGACCAATGTGGCTAAATGCCCAGATTCTGAACATTTGATTCAGACTACCCGGACTCTGACCCCAGCTCCCACTTTACCCACTGTGTGCCTTCGGACAAAAGCTCAGTCTCTCTGGAGTTTCCAGAGTCCCCATGTCTAATATGTTACACTAAGACCAGACGGAATGCATTGCACAGTACCTGACACGAAGTAAACACTCAGTGTTATTACTATTATTGAACTCAGGATGTCCGACCGCCGAAACTACCAGAAAACGCCAAGCATTTAGGTCATTTCACCCCCGATTCTAGTCAAGAAAGCCCCATTTCATGAACCTTCATTTCATAAGCTGAGACGGGATTTAATGGCCTTCCAGAATGTGAGAGCTCTGGGCACAGGTGGTGGTAAGCAGCTGTTCCCCATCTCTGCTGAGGGCCAGCTGAGAGACTTAAAGAGCTACATGAGTGATTTGGGCATAAAGTATTAGGAATCGCTTCCTAATGTTGGAGGGTGTGAAAGTCTGGGCTGCCTCAAGGGCAGCCGTGGAATCCCCCTCTTGAGAGTCTTTAAAAATTGGATCCTTAAGCGGCTCGAAGGTGGATAAAGACCAGGAACGCACCTCACAGTCAAGTAACAAGCAGTTTGTATGGGTCAGTGCGGTGATGCTGCTGTTGACCTAGTTCCGGTGAAGAGCTATTACCTGGAGGTTCATACCGAAAGGAAGAAAGTATGGAAAGCAGATTCCTCTGCTTAGTGAGATTGTAATAAAACATCTTAATATGCTGTTAATTCTCATTCAAAATAACTTCACATCTCATTAAGAAACCATTTCTGGAGGACCCCGAGAGGATGGTGCGTGGCTCAGGCACTCACGTGGGAGCCGGCAGCGCTGGGGGCCATGTTCAGGGGCAACCTCAGGTGAGTGCTGTGCTGTGCAGATCACGATATTTGCAATTTCCAGCTCAGGGTGGCAAACAGAAGAGGGGAAAAGTTCCTTCCATTCCACTCTCTGGGAGGGGTGGGGAGGGAGTCTCAGAGAAACTCCTGTGAGTTCACAGACCCAAATTACACACCTATTGTTCTTCGCAAGCAGAAGACTATTTTGCATATTTCCTCTTGGGAAGAAAATATTCTGATTTTAGTGAAGAGGTGGATGCAGCCTCTTGCTCTTGTCTTGCTTGCCCAGGGGAAGAGCACAAAGAGAGAGAGGAAAAAAAAAAAAGATTTCGGAGGAGGGGGGTGGTGAGGAGGAAGAAAGGCTTGCAGAGGCTTTGATCCCCAGCAACCTAAAGTTTGAGTTAAGGCTGAAAGGGGAGGGTGCCCAGGTGACTGGGGAAGCCAGGCGGGTTTGCAGTTTTACAGCCGTATAAGGGGATTAGACAGAAGCCTGGAATGGTGATACGTGATAAAGACACATAAATGGAATTTAATGGTTTGTTCTCTTCCAAATTACTGAACATTAAGTGTAAATGTTGTCAAATATTAAATCATATGTATATTGCAGGATCTTGGTTGCACATCACCACTCAGGTTAAGGAAAATGTAGCTGCTTTGTTCCCTGTAAGTTACTCTTTGTTCCCTGTAAGTTACGCCCCACTGAAGAGGGGAGAAAAGGAGCTTGCCCACTGATACCGTCTCAGGCTCTTCTTTCAAGCAGGGTCTCTTACAGGTAAAGCCTTCAAGCAGGTAAAGCCTTCCCTTAGAGAATTCGCCTCAGTCTCGCTTCCCAAAATGGCTCCTGGCCATGGGAAAGGAGGCCTACTCCGGATGCGGGACAGATGGCTGGTCTGGCCCTGCCCTGCTGGCTGCCATGGGGGCCTTGAGGGACCCAGTGCCATCATTCCCTGCAGGCGTCCACATACACCAGGGGGAAGGGAGCCAGCAGCTCCGCCTCCGGCCACGGACAGCCCCAAGGCCAAGCTGCTTTGGGTCTCAAGCCACAAGGGACTAGTGGCCAGGCCGGAGCCAGCTTCTCCGTCAGGCTGGCAGCCATCGCCCAGCTACGGATGAGGAAAGGGCCCCAAACCCCGTGCTCTTAGATTCTCCATCCGCAGTGCCTCTGCTCCCCAAAGCTTTTGAATCCTAAATAAGGAAACCAAGCTTCCCTGGCTGCACTTGCTTTCACAACTGCTTCGAACCAGCTGAAGCTGTGAAAGGATCAGGACCTTGAGCAAACTCCCCACCATCGCCCTAACTAAAAAAAGCTGCTAACCAACTGAGAACTCGGAGTGACCCGGGTCATCAGACCCTGAGGACCCAGCTGAGGGCTCTTTCCCGCCCAATAAACAGGGACTTGTTTGAAGCAATCACGTGCAGATTAATGGGTGCACTCTGACCTTGCAGAGCACCAGCTGTCCATCATGAATTAGCATAAATAGCGTGACCTCCTCCCTCTCTAGTGCGTAAAGCCCCCTGACTTACCCCCAGAGATGTTCACTGCCGTATAGCCCTCTTCCTAGGAGGTAACTCAGCGCTGGCTCTGGGGACACTTCAGCCACCAGATTCTCCAGGAATTATCCCAATGGGAAGAGGAAGTGAGTACACAGGCATCTGATGTCTTTGCCTTCCTCTCTGGTATAAAGAGCTTCTTGGGCCTTCCTTTCGGCCAGTGTTCGCAGGAGCGCTAAGCCACGTGACCTGGCATTGGTGGCAGAGAGAATGCAGGAAGAGAAACTAGCTTAGTAATAAAGACACCGATCGAGTAGTAGGGTTTGTTGTTGTTTTAAGACTTATTTGAGAGAGCATTTGCACGCACACACAAGCAGGGGAAGGAGCAAAGGAAGGGAATCTCAGGCAGACTCCCCGCTGATCGTGGAGCTTGATGCAGGGCTCAACCTTGAGCTCATGACCTGAGCCGAAGTCCACAGTCGGGTGCTCAACCGACTGAGCCACCCAGGGGCCCCAAGAAGTAGTTCTAAATTACTGTTCCATTGCCTGTATCGTGAATGAAAGGTCCAGAGTTTCATTTGGTAGGCAGTGGGACGGTCTGGATTGTACTTACTAGATTGTTTGCTAATAATGTTTAAAAATATTTTATTTACTTATTTGAGAGAGTAAGAGCGCAGAGGGGAAGTGAGAAGGAGAAGCGGACTCCCCACTGAGCAGAGAGCCAGATGTGGGTGAACCGTGGATGTGCTGAGATCAAGTCGAAACTGGTTCCTCTGAAACTCACAGCTGCCACAGTACCACCACTGGGTGTCAGGCTATCAAACCAAAGGAACAGGGTCTTTTAGGGGAAGTAAGGCAACGCCATTTACCAAGGGCCCTCTCAGTCCAAAAAAAAAACATTTATGCACACGTTTCCTAATTTAATCTGGGAGATGAATAAACTTTTTAGGGAACAGAAAATGCAATATTTAGTTAATGGAGTGACCGATTTGAATCAGAGACGCTTTTGTCCATATTTTCTAAATTGAAAAAATAACATCAGAGTAGACTCAGAAGTTAAGAGGATCAGTCCCCAGATTCTTTGTTAACAAAGGGCTCTTTCCAGCTATAGGCGCCTTATCACACAATGAAACCATTATTAGAAACACTTCAGGGGAAGAGTGTGCTCCGTGTGCTTTCTCCCTCTGCAAAAATCAGCCAGAGACAAGCGTTTGCTATAAAATTATCTGGTTTAATCACTATCAACATCAGAAATGTGGTACATTAGAGTACGAAACCTGTATGTACAATTACACATAGAAAAACCGATCTTTGTGAGGAGCAATTTTCAGCAAATCTGACAAACAGTAAGAGTCGTCCCTATTTTGGGTTTGAAAAGAGAACTGGAAATTTCCAAGATGTCCCCCTCCTCCCTCGGGCTCTAGTGACCCTCCCAACATCCATTTGCAGAGGCCTGAGGTGGGAAGGGCGGCATTAACAGTACCGGGCACTCATTCTCCCCTCTTATGGAAGGGGGGATGTTCGGAGACATTTCCCATCAGTTATTACACTGATGTTCCATCCATCTGCATCATTAGGTTCAGTAGTTACCATGACAATATGATGCCTACCGCAATCTAACTTGATAGCCAGATGCCAGAATGTGGAAAAAATAGGACCAGCTAAGAAAGTGAGAGAAATATAATTAATCTGAGGCACATAAAAATGTGCACAAAACTAGGACCAAGAGGGAAACTGCTGAAATGTCACGGAGGAGGGACTTCTGTCGGGAAGCAGTAATCAAGTTTCAGTATATAAACTTTGCTCACTAGAGCCGTGAATTGGTCTATAACTAAGACTGGGGAATGCGTCAATGTTAGTCACGAATATCGCTCTGGGCATCTCCCCCAAATAATTTCCTGCCGCAGAGCCTGGTGGGTTCGTCTTGATTCCAGCCAAGAGGTGCTTCGGCTTGACTCTGAAGATCTGAAGCCACCATCCGAATGCTCCCACCCTGGCACTACCTCCGGGCTGCCGTTCTACCCAGCTTCTCCATCCGACGTCGTACTTAGCCATCATTCCGAAGCTAATGTGAAGAGACTGGACTGAGCTGTGTTCTGGAACAGCCTGTCCCAGTGGAGGCAATAGGCCAGGACAAGCCTCTTGGGGACCCCAGTAGGGTAGAGAGGCTGGAAATCAAGGAAGGAGACCAGCCTGGGACGGGTGGCCATTCTCAACATGGCTGGGTTGGATAGCGGCGCTGAGCTAGGCGATTCGGTCGGTTCAGGCTAGTAGCCGTGGAGAGCTGGGAAAGAACAAAGGTCATACAAGATTAAAGCCCCAAGCAGGACTCCATGCAGGGCTGGCTGGTTGGACTAAGCTAGGGCATCCTGAGTCTAGAACACTCAAGCTCCATGTGGCTTCCTGCGGTGATCTTCTAATTACTCACTTTCACCCAACACCTGCACCTCTTAAATAAGGCAAAGAAATTCAATTTTATTAAGAGGGAAGGCCAGATGGGTACATTAGAGCAATCGGTCTGCCCCGAGTCACTGAAGAGCAGGGAGTTTAGTTTCTTTAAAAAGTTTGCAATGAGCCGCCCAGCCCCAGGATGGAGTGAGGGTATTTCCACACCACTGGTACCAACACCTATGTATCTCTCAAGGTCTCAAGACCTGTGAAAGGTCAAGAGTGGTTATATAATAGTGACGCTTGACCAAGCCTTTTCCGTGCATGAGGCCCTTCACACACATCCTCCCATTTAATCTTCACACCTACCCTGCGAGGTGGCTACTAGTAACCCCACTTTACAGATGCAGAAACCAAGTCTTACAGAGGGCAAGTCATTGTGCAAGAACCCACACACAGTAAGTGGCAGACTAGGATTATAAACTTGGATTGCCTTCATCCAAAATCTGTGCTCCTAAGCCCTCTCCCTCAGGACTCCCTTACCTGAGAGACCTGAGATGGGTTGTAGAGAGGAACACTCCCTCTCAAGGGGGTTGGGGGAAGCAGAACACCAGGGTTGAAGTAAAGCTCAGAGGAAACAGCCTGTGATGGAAAATAACAGAAAATCCTATCAGTCACTGCTTCTGATTCCAGAACATCAAGGTTTTCCCTTGAGTGTCCGCTTTGGTCACGAGCTACAAATGAAAAAGGTTTCTTGATAGACCTCAGGGAATTCAAGCAAACAAACATAATTCAAGCAGGCACAGCCAACCCCTGGGTCTGGGGTGACAAATGCAGAGGCTCAGGGACAGCTGTACCTGGAGCACGTGAGAAGAAAAAGCCAGAGTCAATTATCTTGATAGCATCATAAACAGGAATATCATATTCTCTGAAAGCCTAAAATACTACAGGAGTGTGCTAACCCAACCACAAGAAAATAAAAATGTTTTCCTAGCAATCAGCACGAAATCCATCCATACCGTGTGGACGATTCATCAAGAACCTTTTACAGCCCTTTGCCAAAGTCACCGACGAACTCCGGGACAGGGCAAGAGGCCGTGTTCTAGACTTCACCTAAGGAAGTCGTTATGGGCTATATCTTGTCCCCTCGAAACTCCCTGTGTGGAAATTCTAACCCCCCGTTACTTCAGAATGCGTTTGGAGGAGTGTCTTTCAAACAGTGATTAAGCAGGTGCCTGGCTGGCTCAATCACTTGAGCATATGACTCTTGATCTCAGAGTTGTAAGTTCGAGCCCCATGTTGGGTATAAAGATTACTTAAAAAGAAAATCTTAAAAATTAAAAAAACAAAAAGGTAATTAGGGTAAGATGGAGGTCATTAGGGTGGGCCCTAAGTCAGTAAGACTGGTGTCCTTATAAGAAGGCGAAGTGTGGACACAGACGCACACAGAGGAGGACCACGTGAAAACCATGGCCATCTATGAGCCAAGGAAAGAGGCCTCAGGAGAAACCAACACTGCCAACACCCTGCCTCAGACTTGCAGCCTCCAGAGCTGTGAGGAAATCACTTTGTGTGACCTGCGGTCTATGACATTTTGTCATGGTGGCCCTAGCAGACTACAACAGAAGCTTTCTGCCCTCACAGGATGGCACTTCCAGCCCACACTGAATGTTCAGTCCTCGCACACACAGGCATCTGGTGGGGCCCGAAGCTTCAAACTGTGGGCTGCTCACCTCAGGCCCAGACAGGCCTCCAGTCCCAGTACCCTCGGCTGCTCCCCCACTGGACACCGATCCTTGGACTTCGCCCTCACCTAGAAAGCAATGAGTCAGAGCTGTTTCCCCTGCTCAGGGCTGAGGAGGCCCCGCACCCAGAAGGTACCCTCAAGGCCTGAGGAGCAGAGAGCCCACAGACACAGAAGAGAGGAGGTTGGCGGTACCTGTGGCTCCAGATAAGGTACCCGGCAGAGAGCAGGAGTCTGGGAAAGAGGTCAGTGTGAAGCCAGGGCCAGCCTCAGGCGGAGAAGATGCTCTGGAGGTCTCCTGCATCATGGAGAAAGACAGGCAGTGTTGGGGGTACTGGTTGTTAACAAATTCATGCCCACAATAGCGGCCTCTACCTGTGACCTGCTGCTTACCCCAAAACTCCACTTGCCACCCCAAAACTCTGTGCCACTTCTCTGCTCTAGAATCAAACAACTACTGGCACCCTAAAGTGAATATTCTTCATCCTAATTTTCAAGACCCAGATGGCCTTTGCCCATTACCAGCTGCCAACTACAGGCCTTAGAGGTTCTGAGGAAACTTCCTCCAATAGGCCCACGGGAGAGGAAGGGTCCTTGCCCTTAGGCCCTCACACTTACCTCAGAGTCGGGACTGTCAGATGAGTCTTCCCCAGAGATGGATGCGTTGTTGGGGGGCTTCGAGCGAAACCAGCTGAACCAGCCAAACCCTGAGCTCTGGAAGGGAAAAGAGGAGACTTAGGACCCTACAGGTGTGCTTCTCCCACTGACTAGGAGACAGGCCCACCCCAGTATGCTGGTGGGGGGTCGGAGGCCCAGCCAAAGCCCGGGTTCTCAAGCCTCCCCCCCTCCACACCATTTGGGAAGGGGACAGTGGCCACAGAACAAGACCCTCCACCTTCGTGTTCTCTTTCATGTCTCCTGGCTTGTCTTTCGGTGCCGGGCTTTGGGATGGTTTATCATCTGCCTCATCCGAGGAGTCCTCCTCATCCTCCTTGACTGAAACAGTGGAACTCACAGAATTATTTCGTGATCTGGGAATCACTGGCACCTGGAATTAAAGAACATAAGAACGAACGTTTTTATGGCACTTGACAGGGCATGAGGGCAAGTTGCCTATTCTCCCTCAGCAGCCCCGCTCGGTAAATCTGTGGGACAGCCTTACAGGCCCACAGGTTACTGATGAGGAAATCGGGCTTCGCTAGGAGAAATGATTTGCCGGAGGCCACAGGACAAGGCCAGAGCCCAATCCCCGCCCTCCTGTTATCCCCTAATCCTCTCTGGGCTTCCGGCTGCTGTGCTCACCCCTCCCAACATCAGAGTTCCAGAACTAGGCGGAGGCCTTGAACAGAGCAAGTGGAAGTGCACTGGTGGAGAGGAAGAGGGACCGGACACACCCCACGGGTACCCACACACCCAGAAGGACAGAGACCAACCCTCACTCACCAGCAGACTTGTTCAAGACCAACTGTGAACAAATGCAGCAGAGGAAAGCATGTGCCCACGGGCCCGTGGGCCTTTATATTTGTGAGCATGGGAAAATATACATGGCATAAAATTCACCAATTAACCATTTTTAAGTGTATAACTCAGTAGCATCAGTAACTTCACAATGCGGTATAACCACCGCTAATAATCCATTTCCAGAACATGTCATTAACCTCAACAGAACCTCTGTGCCCTGTGGACGCTAATGCCCCATTTCCCCTCCCCCCAAACCCCTAGTCACCTCTAATTTTTTTGTTCATGAATTTGCCTCTTCTAGGTACCTCATATAAGCAGAATCACACAATATTTGTCCTTTTGTGTTATATTCACATTTTATATTCCAAAAAGCATGATTGGTACACTTTTGGAAAATACTTCGGCAAATCTAGAAAAATCTTCAATTCTTATTCTGGGTACAGTATTTACTAGGTAGTAAACACTAAGCACTTACAGTGATTTGTTTAACCCTCTGAAGTGTCTTGTGAGGTGGGCTATTATCATCCCATTTTACATACGAGGAAACTAAGACACAGAAGGATTAGGCAACCTAAGGCCACACAGCTAGTAGTTGGCAGAGCAAGGATTCAAACCCCAGCAGTCTGACTTTCCTTCTGGGCATTTCTCCAGGTTGAGTAATTCAAGAAATAGACAAGGCTTGCACATCCATCACTAGAATGTCCACCACTGTATTTTATATGTGAGGGGAAGGGAAGGGAACTCAGAGAGAGGAGGAAAGAGAGAAAAGGAAGAGAGACACTCATGAAATATTTAGCAATGTGCGAAACCTAGTGCTCCTTGCCGTGGCCCCCAGAGCCCTGTGTGATCCGGCCCCTATTGCTCTGGCCTCAATTCTCAGCCCACTGCTTCCCAGTTTCTTCCCACAGTGGGTCCCTTGTTCTTTCTTCATGGCACCAAGTCAGCCAAGTTTCAGGGCCTGTGTTCTTGCTATTCCCTCCACCTTGAATGCTGGTTCTCCAGACACTTAACTGACTCTTGTCTGCCCCCCTATTCTGACTTCTGCTCAAGACCTCCCCAGAGGGCCCCCAACCCTGGCCATCCCATCTAGAGTAAAATCCCTCATGCACACAGTTGTTAAGTCACCTCCACTAAATGGAAGCACAGGAGGGTAGGTCCCCTGTGTACCCCCAGCACAGTCACAGGGGAGCTTGGGATCTGTGAATGAATGAATAAGGGAATGAATGAATGAAAAGATGATGGTGCTTTCACACAATGGACTTTATCATACCAATATTGAAAATCATTAATGGGGGCACCTGAGTGGCTCAGTCAGTGAGGCATCTGACTCTGGTTTCTGCTCAGGTAGTGATCTCACGGTGGTGAGCCAGAGCCCCACGCGTGGCTCCACACTGAGCACAAGAGTCTGCTTAAGGTTCTCTTTGCCCCTCCCCCACCCAGCAAGCTCGCTCACGCTCTCTCTCTCTCTCAAATAAACCTTTAAAAGTAAAATAAAATAATTAATTTTAAAATTTTTTAAAAAATAAAATAGGGGCGCCTGGGTGGCTCAGTCAGTTAAGTGTCTGCCTCGGCTCAGATTGTGATCCCGGGGTCCTGGGATTGAGTCCCACATTGGGCTCCCTGCTCCGTGGGGACTCTCCTTCTCCCTCTTCCTCTACCCCCCACTCAAGCTCACGCTCTCTCTCTCAAATAATAAAATAAATTTTAAAAATAAATGACAATAAAATAATAATAAAAATAAAAACCACTTATGAATGACATGGAAAACCTCATTTTATAGTATTAAATAACAAATGGGAAATAAAGTTTTATATACACATTTAGAAACACAGGAGTGATATTTGGTTGATAATTTATGATACTTTTTCTTTATTTTTCAAATTTTCTATAACAATAATGGACTACTTTTTCAATCAGAAAAAAAAATAAGGAAAGCATAAAAGTTTTTTAAGTCCTGCAGCTCCATCACTACATGAGACATTTATATGACGTAACCACTATGTGATCAAATTTATACAGTGAAACCCTTCAGCCAGGCAAAAGCTGAAGAACATCTCAAATACCCATTGTTGGGGGAGGGGTGCATTCTCGGACAGCCAGCTAGCATGGCCGGGTGGGGAGGGCCACCTCCAAGACCTTCCAGCCTAACTGAGGAGAAAGGACCCAGCTGCCACAGATTCTTCTTGGAAAAAAAGTGAGGTAAAAAAAATTACAAAAAAGAAATAAGCATCAAGGGTCCCCCGGGACAGGGCAGGCCGTGTTGAGCCTTTGGTGCAGCAGGTGAGAAGAGGGTGTGAGAGATCCCTGAGGCCAAAACGAAACAGCCCCGTCACCCCCCCCCCCCGCCCCCCGCCCCATGGACATGGGTTGGTGGACTGAACATAAACAAGAACCTGGCCCTCCTCCCTACCACTAGGATTAGGGATAGAAAGAAACAAGAAGAAACATGGTACAGTGTGGAAAGGAGAGAGTGCCAGGCAGAGGAAGGAATTTGCATGTGGCCGAGGAATCTGGGCCACTGGAAAACACCTGAAGCATTAGCGTAGACCTCAGCATCTGCTGTGCCCTGCCCTCTCACCTGAGGCTTGGAAACAACCTTTTGACCATCGGGATGCTGGAAACTTCCTTGAGACACAGTGCTCTCTCCTATGGCACAAAACACAAACAAACATTGTGATCCGAACTTGTGCTTTTCCCATCTAACCTGAAGAAGGAATGGGACACGGTCTGCTTTTCTACCAGCTGCAGGTCCAAGCCCATGGCCCCAAGTGAGCCACATAAGTATGAAATCCACGTACAAAACCCTCTCAATTCCAGCCACCCCAAGGCATGCTGGTCACCTGACCTCTACTCTGAACCAAGCTGTTCCTTAGGAATCCCGGAAACCAGGGCCACGTGGAGCAGATCACAAGGATCCTCCTGAGCCTCCTGTCTAGGACAGGACAATATCTTAGCAGGTCAAAGATCTAATCCTCCCGTTTGGTGGCCAGCTCTCCCCGGGGGTCGCTCAGCACTGCTCAGCACACTCCGCCCCTCTGTCTCCCATCACCACCACCCTTGGGAGCAGGACGGAAGCGTGGGTCTGTGCTAGTGAATCCCGACAGTGAGCTCAGACAGAGAACTACAGAGCTTGGGGCACAGACGGCATTTCCCTCCTTCCTCTACTCTGCAGCCTCTCTCCTAGAAACTATGCATCCAAGAGGAGGGCAGGAGGATCCGGGGTTGGCCTTGTTGTGCTTGCCCCAGCGGAGAGGCGGACTGCAAAGGAAGGAAGCAGTATGCCCCACCCCCACCAGAGGCATGCAAAGTACTGGCCCCAGGGCTGCCCCATAGTAGTAGGTCCTCAGTCAGATGTACACCCACCATTCAGGGCTTTATGGCTCTGATCCCACCTTCTCCTCCCTCTCCTGCTTCCTCCCCTTCAAAACTCCTCACCCAGGTCTTACCAAGGGGTGGGTGGATCTGCTGGGTTTCCTCCCAGGCTCCTCCTCCAGAAGTCCCTGTCACTGCCAGGCTGCCACCAGTCCCAGGAACTGAGTAAAGAGGCACTGGGCCCCCCATCTGCCCCACACTTCCTCCTGCTGGGTGGGAGCTGAGCTGCTGAGGGCTGGGCTGGCCTGGGCCCATCTGCTCCAGGGTTGGCCACAAGGCTGGGCGAGCACCAAGGGCTCCTGAGTTGCTCTGACATCCCGAGAGATCATGGTAGAAAGTGCTTTCTAAGGACACAGGGCAAAGAGGAAGAGCTGAGACCTGACATACGGCATCAGAATGGACCGATCACACCAGGACCATTCCTGCCCACTTCTCCTTGGAAAGAAGTCCCCAAGACAGGCCGCTGGGGGTGGCTGCCGTTAACATGATGACAGGCACAACCCAGCAGTGCTTGTAACACCTCTCGCTGCCTAGGACTTAGAGTTGACAAAATGATTTCCCTCACCACCCTGTACGGTCCCCGAGCCTTAAACGAGTGCATTTAGTTCACTGGGAGGATAGAAATCACCACTTTATTTAATGCTGTACTTTTTTACTTTTGGATAAACTTTCCCCTTTAATGACTTCTTCATGGACTTGGGTGTTTGAAACGTAGGCAGTTGCCAGTTAAAACCCAAATTAGACCACAGACATGATGGCTTTGCTTTTAAAGAGTCAGAGCATTGGTCCTGGAAATGAGTGTGGTGGTCTTCCTTCTGGCTCTGCCATTCTGCCGATGAGATGGACGGCGGTGTGGACTGTGCTGTGATGCGCCCAAGGTCACGGTGCTGGTGGGGCTGCTGACCCCCAGGCTCAATTGGGTGAAAAGAGACATGGCTGCTTCCTGGCAGAAGCGGCATTCAGAAACATCCAGCCTGACTCCCCTCCAGTCCTTGACCTTCACAGGTCCCGTGACACAACGGCAAAGCCCAGACACAGCAACCAAAACCGGGGTGCCTTGCCTTCCCCCTGCTTATCCATAAAGGGTGTGCTAAAGGGTGGGAAACGGCTAGAATCATAGACAAAGCCTTGTCCTGACCCCACCATGCGGGTAGCTGGAGGAAAGGGCACAGAACCAGCTGGGGGAAATACTTTCCGCCCAACCCAGTGCCCAGAGGCAGCCTGAGGGGAAAGGAGGGATGTGCTGATGGCTATACACAAGTATAGCCTTTGAGTGCTCAAAACCCAAAACTGATAGCTCAAAAAGATCTCCCTATGTCCCCAACATCCACAGGAAGTACGGACAAGCCATCATCTCTGGCTTCCTCTCTGGGGAGAAGCTACTAAAGGCTGGTGAAACCATGAGATCACAACACAGAATAATGAGTATTAAAACCTGAATGGAGGGCAGAAACTCTCACAATGAGGGAACTGAGCAGTGTGGGGATGCCCGTGGCCGCCTGGAGCGGTGGGGAGAGAGGGCCTGGACCGATGTGTCAGGCTTACACCAGCAAGGAAGTGCTCCAGGAAGGGCGAGGCAAGCGTTTCCCAAGTTCTGCCTCTCGTATGATCAGGCTCTGAGTGTCAGCCCTCGCACACTCAGGCCATTGGCGTGGGTACCTGCTGTTCCTCTGGCTCCTGCAGTATCTGAGTGAGCAGAATGGAGATCCCCACTGTCTGCTGCTGCCTTGTGCTAGGTAAAGAAAGTAAAAATCTTCTTAAGCCACACAAACAAAAAGCAAGAACAGGGAACAACAGTTTAAAAATTGAGTCGGGGTGCCTGGGTGGCTCAGTGGGTTAGGCCTCTGCCTTCAGCCTGGGTCATGATATCAGGGTCCTAGGATCGAGCCACATGTCCCCTGCTCAGAGGGGAGCCAGCTTCTGCCCCTCCCCCTACTCTCTCTCTCAAATAAGTAAATTAAATATTCAAAAATAAAAATTCTAAAAAATAGAAATTAAGTCAAAAAGAAATTTCAGAAGGAGTGGCAAAGTAGGGGAACCTTGCCTGAGTGCTGAGGGCTGGTGGGAGAGGCCCATGGGCAGGAGGGAGGCCTCAGCCCTGCTCAGAGAAGGCAGGGACCAGGACACCAGTGCCATCCACTGTCTCCCCAAGGAAGGGACTAACCATCGGGCCCAGGGCCCCTTGTGCGTAACACATGGAGGTTAGTCAGGGCTGCGTGTGCCTTGAAAAATCTACCCTGTCCTGTCTTCCAAAACAGTGGAAGAAAGAGAAGGGAGGCAGTCCCGTTCCAATTATGTTACAATTACTGCCAGCAGCTTTTGCACTTGTCAGAACAAAAAGGAAAGGCCTGGAAATCTTTTAAGCAATTGCCCTACATTACATGAAAGTGACACGGTCCACTATGATCCGTTGTTCCTAACAGAGAGATGAAAGCTTTAATGGTCATAAAATGTATCTTCTAGGACTGCAGAGAAGGGTGGCAAGGGGGATTGGCAAGAGGGCACCAGGTCTCACAGGCAGACACAGGAAAACATTTCCGCCAGAGAGAGAGAGAGAGAGGCAGCAGCTGGGAGGCTGAGCACTGCCCCTGCTTGGGTCAACCTGGGCCTTGTGGGAGCTGGGGGACTTCGTGGCCCTCCACAGGGTCAGGGGTTTGCCAAGGTCATTGCCTGCCTACTCCATGCTAGGGGAGCAAAGGGAGAAACAGTTCTCAACGCCTGGCCTGACTCCAGCCCCACTTACCACCAGCTCCTCACGCCGCCTGCGAAGGGGCACCAGCCAGGCTGGCTCTGGGTCCCTGTCTCCACGGCGTCTCTCTACAACCAAGGGATCGGACAGCTTCAGTCTCTCTGCTAGCTGTGCCAGGTTTCCAGCCAGGTCAGTGATGAACATAAGAGACGGGAAAGGAGAAATAGAAACACAATGGGGAACAAGGCAATAAGGGAATAGGAGAAAGACCGCCTTCACTCCCTTGCAAATTAGATTACAAAGAATAATTGAGAGGTAGCAAATTCAGCAGGTACCTTTCCAAAATTGCAGCATAATAAACAATTAACCCATCTTGGTGTTAGATCCTCCATAAGACATAAGAAGAAAGTGTTACCCAGCTCTGCACCCGTGCAAGGCTGTCTGCTCTAGCGAAGCTTCCCGAACTTCAAACTTTGGTGCTCTGGGCAACCGCCTGGACTATTGCCAAAATGCTAATTCTGATTCCAGAACTCTGGGTGGGGCCTGAGATTCTACATGTCTAACCAGCTTCCCAATAATGCTTATGGGCTAGTCAAGGAACTACTATGTCTTGCAAGATTCTGAAGCCCCCAAACTTGCCACCTTCCCCACTCTTGGTCCCTGAGCTTGCCATAACCGCCGGCCTGTTGGCAGACACCAGGGGCAGAGAGCCTGGCACTTCGGGTGGGTCTTTCGCTATAGGATCCAACACTTGGGTTTCATATAAAGCAAAGCAAAAATTGACAGTGGGTTGCCGTACTCTCCAGCTAATGGATTTTTCTTCCATTAATTGGAACAACTATTGGCCTGATTGTTTTCTTCCCCAGGAACTAAAAGTTGATTTGTTTTTGTTTTCTTTTTTTAACATATCCCACATGTGATAAAATATTCCATGCATTTAAAAGCATTTTAATAAGGATCATTTCCTGTTTTAATCACTAAAATATATTTTCCAAGTCCAGCGTTTATAATTAGAACAGTTCATCGTAACGTGCAGTTTCACCGTCCCAGAAAAGCAGTTGCAAGACTAAGTTTCTGGCAGAGCACACGCCTGGCTTCCCACCTCCCGATCCCAGTACCCTCCGCCCTCTGCCTGTTTCTTTGTGTGTCAGGACTTGGCTTATCGCGCCTGGGCATGCGTCTGTGGTCAAAGACAGCCATAGGCTCCAATTTTCCGGCACGTTCAAAGGAGATGGGACGCGGAATCGAAGTTCTTCACAACAGCTTTCTCTGAACACCGAAGATAAAACACCTACAGAGAACCCTTTGAGAACCTCACCTTGATGAGTTCCCCTAATAGCACAGGGTGATTGCTCTCTTCCTGGCTAAGGAGGGCCGTGCCGATGGCTTCACAGTAATGCAAGGCCTGGGAGGCAAGGCCGTAATCTGCCAGCCGGGAAGCATAAAGGAGCTTATACACCTGTGAAGAGGAACAGAGCCAGTGACGACGACGAGTCCATCCAGGCAGGCATAGAAGGAGAAGAATGTAGATAAGACTTCCTGGAAGGCAGCTGACTGCCAGCTTCCCCTAACTCTGGCATCCAAGTCTCAAGGAGGGCCTCCTGCCATTTAGGGCATCCTATTTGGGTGTGGGCACAATTTCAAATCCAGCCTGCTGGTCCTGCGTCGTGGAGAGAGGGACGGGAGTCACCACCAGCTCAGTGTCCGTAGACTGAGTCACCATCGAAAAGCACCAGACGACTTACTTCTTATCAGGAAACCCTCCCACCTGGAAAGCCTGATGTAGGTGGGACAGAGGACCAGGCACCAGGGGGGACACAGAAAGGAAAAAGACTCTGACACAGAGTGGGCCGGTATGCACAGAAGCATGAGGGGCAGAGCAAGATGGAGCGTTAGGGTTTGGGAATCAGACAAATCCAAGGTCAAATTCCAGCTCCACACTGGGCGTGCCACCTTGGGCTGGTTACTCCACCCCCCCATGCCTCAGTTTCCTCACCATAATATGGGGATAATAATACTATTCATCCCTTGGCTGTTGTATAGATAATCCACACAAAGGTCTTAGAACAAATGGTACCCAAGGGATGTGAGCCAAGAGCACATAAGTCCTCTGAGCTTCAGTTTCCTCTCTTGGGAAAGGGGGTCATCATGCCCACCTCAGGGGATGAGACATAACACTCTGAAACACAAAAGCGCTGTGCCCGCACCTAGAACACACGCACTAAAACTAGCTAGTCCCCTTACTCTCAGCCCAGAGATGACTGCAAGGGGATGACCCAAGAAGGGAGAGAGAGATGAAAGGACTGTTCTCGCAGGAGCTGGTCTGGCACGGCTTTGTCGGGGAAGGAGAGTCTGGTAAAACTCCGAAAGAAGATACTAATGGGGGGCACCTGGGTGGCTCAGTACGTTAAGGCCTCTGCCTTCAGCTCAGGTCATGATCCCAGGGTCCTGGGATCAAGCCCCGCATCGGGCTCTCTGCTCGGCGGGGAGCCTGCTTCCCTTCCTCTCTCTGCCTGCCTCTCTGTCTACTTGTGATCTCTGTCTGTCAAATAAATAAACAAAATCTTTTTTTTTTCTTAAATTTTTTTAAATTTATTTATTTGTCAGAGAGAGAGGGAGAGAGAGAGAGCGAGCA